>KZ308272.1:998686-1031266 GCA_000376725.2 Ladona fulva
ATTGCTTTGGTCGTCAAAGGGATGGGTTGTTTATTTCCGAAAAAAAATACGAATTTTCCGTCTATTTTATCAAATTTCTCGCAATTTCGAATTTATATGAATGATTCACGACTAAAATAAGATTCTATGATTATTTTCCTTTCTTGTGACATTTAATTTCGTAGGACCATTTTTTCTAATTTAATTTTGTAAAAGAAACGACCTCTGCAAGTCATGAAAACGTACTTTACGTTCGTCTCTTATGGAAACGTATTTCGTGCTCCTGGGTTCGAACCCGGGCCTTTACAGAGATGAAAATAGTTAGTCTCTAGGGGTTTCAGCATCGTAAAAACACAATGCAGTTTGTTTCAGATCTCTAAGTCAAGCCGTTTCTGAGATAAATAGGGGGACGTACAGACGGACGAACGGACGGACAGACATTTGCTTTTTATATATATGACATATATTCATTGCTATAGTGAAGTGTGTACGAAGAAAATCAGAAGAACTGGTTACGATCAAGGAAGAGCATATATTCTATTATAGGTGAACAAAGGATGGAAGACTTGGAGGAGTTGGCTTCCTGATTAACAAGAAATGGAAAAATAATGTTGAGAAAATAGAGAGTGTATCTAACAGAATATGTAAGCTTAACCTCAGGATAAATAAGCGTTACTCTGTTCAAATCATCCAAGTTTATGCACCAACAGCAGCAAGCAGCGAAGAGGAAATTGAAAATTTCTACCAGGCTCTCGGTACGGAACATGACAAGGAAGATCACTATTATAAAATCATCAAGTGCGATTTTAACACTCGTGTAGATAAGCAAAAAGCAGATAATACTGTCACAGGAAAACATGGACTGGGCCAGAGAAATGAACAAGGTTACCGCCTGGTAGAGTTTGCAGAGTGCACCAATATGTACATGACGACTACATATTTCAAGAAGAATCCTACAAGGAAGTGGACTTGGAGAGGTCCTAATGGTGGTAAAAACGAAATAGAAAACATATTGGTTAACAAACTCTACCCAGTTACTAATTGTGAGGTACTAAACAACTTCATCATCGGAAGTGACCATACAATAGTTAGATGCAGAATGAAGATTCACGTCATAATGGAGCGAAAGAAGTTGGTCTCAAGCAGGAAACAGGAGGTAAGTATTGCAAAATTAGAAGAAAATAGAAAAATTTCCAGCTGGTACTTAGAAATAGGTTTTCAGCACTTCAAGAAGTAGAACTGGAAGCCAAAGTCATGGAAATCGTGAAGGCAGCGGCAGAAGAAGTAGCTAACACACCAAAAGGACCAAAGGATAAGAAGTTCAGCGACAGAACCAGGAAAATGATGAAACAGCGAAAGCAACTGAAGCACTCAGACTTGCCAAAGAAAAATATTGAATATGTCGAGCTATGCCATCCATACCCACGGTGCTGAATCACTTGCTTGAGAAACTCGAATTGAGAACATTTATTTTCAAGACATGCCTTCTGGTTGAACTTCTTAGTTTCACCTTTTATTGGCATTAGATATATAAGAGAAATGTATGTCATACTGAGAAAACTGTATATAATCAATATGATTGGACCTTACTTTCTGGAACGCTATTTAATAAATGAGAAACAACTGTCTTCGAATGTTCTACACGATTTTTCTAATCTACCGGTTTCGGCTTTCCAGCCATCATCAGTTGATGATCACTGTAAAGCCGAAACCGATCGAAAGACCGAAATTAATAGGTCGATTGATAAAATCGTGTAGAAAATACGAAGTCCATTGTTTCTCATTTTTTTAAGAAGCCAAACTGGTTTAGAAATCAATAAAATCTTAAATAATGTCAAAATCCTAATTCATCGGTCACTGTAGTATCCTCCAGCGTTAATCAATTAAGCGATTATATGGAGAATATAAAGGGAAAATCTCTCCTACTGTTAAACAAAGAAAAAAAAGGAAAAATTTACTTCATTCTTACTTGGCTTAAGTGTCACGGGAAAAGAAAATTAAATAATAAATACAACTTGTACTTTTCCACAAATATTAGAAGAGAAGATTAATTTTACAAAGAAAATTAATTATCTCATAAAAGAACATTTACTGCTAAATTAGTGATACCCAATTTTGATTTACGAACGGTACACATGCCTTGCAAGGAGAAAATGACGACAATTTCATCTATTAATCTTCGTGCAAGACCTTTCGTACAATACGTAAAGCATCCTTTAGAGATCAATGCTCTTCGAAAATCGCTTAACGAATGCTAATCTATACCATTTATCCTACTTGCAAAGTGACATGCATTCTGTTTCCATTGTTCATTCATAGAAAATACATAATTATTGCAAAAACGTTTACACATCCTCTCTTTGCCTCATCTAGGTCCATTCGGGACCTAGATTTTAAACTAGAGTATCGCTTTAATTTTGGCCACGGAATTTCCTTGCTTTATCACAAGATGCGGTGCTATTTTATTTAATCAAGATCGTATCTTGGTGTTAGCTTTACAGATGGTGATAAAAGTTAGGTAGATATTTATATGTGCCGATTGATAAGAAATTTTCCGTGGTTGAAAACAAGTTTATCTTCAGATGTAGACTGTTTTCATCGCCTTCTAAACGTTAGTATTAATTTTTTATAACAAATTACCATTACATTGGATTCAAAATTTTTGTTAATTATGTCCTTTATTCAACTAATTGTTTTGTACGATGAATCACGTTAAGGTGTCCAGGGCATAAGTCATAGATATTCTTAGTATGAGACGGTAACAGTGTTTGAAAAAAATCGACTGTGTCAGCTTTTTCCGAAATAGTAGATACCCGATCATCATGTTTAGAATTGATAACTAGTATCTGATAATACAATATTATAGAAATTTATAACTGTGTAATTCATGTAATACCTCTATTCCTAAAACCGTGAATCTGGTATTTCCACAAAAAGAATAATATAAAATTCCGTAAATGCAAGAGATATAGGTATCTTCGCTAACGTGAGGAATTAAAAGGTTAAAAATCAGATAAAATAAGCATAAATATCACCCATTTATAATAGAATACAATATTTTGCTAAGACTGAGCCTTCAACAGCGTGCATAAATACACTAAAAATGCAAAGCGAAATTGCGATTCCGAAAATGAGGCAGCAATTATTTCGATTGTTTAAAAAGTAAAGCAAATAATTGGCAAAAGAGCATATATTTACCAGCGTCGGCATCCGGCTTTGTTCCCTGAAAAGAATAAATATATCTCATTAGTTTCATCAAAGGTCGGAAATAAACAGAAGATTAAAACACATTTGAATATGTAAATATTAGTATGACATGATAACCAGCGGTTTCAATAATGAAATATCGAATGAATGTACATGCTAATGATATTCAAATATATGCAAATTTAAAAATATCGAGACATTAACTCGTAGACATTCATCACCAAAATTTGTTTTCGAAGACCTCTGTAAAGGTCAAGGTCGAGTTATTTTATTGATTGACAGATATCTTCCATCTGAATAAAACTCGCACCTCTTCGTTCCCTTAGTTTGAATATTTAAAAGCGTACTTAAAAGATACCTGCCGAAGTTACATTTCACTTCAGCTTGAAAGCCTCAGTTGCCTTGATTCCCCAGATTTCCTTTACATCGCATTCCCCAAGAAAAAATATATGCACATGTACATCGTGGCTTACAACAGAGTGAATATGAAAAGATCATTTCCATGGAAGATGTTCAAAGAATTCTTCACTTTGAAACGTCTATATAAAGACCAGCCAAGATTATTTTATCTAAAAGCATCAAAGAGGAATCGAGTTTTAAATATGCAGCAACGAAGCAGGATGGGTAAAAAAGAGCGGGCGACTTAAAAGGAGGGAAAATTCAATAAAATTCAGTAACAAGGTAAAGAAGTGTTTTATTTTCCATTCCCACGATGTGAGGGCCCACTTACCCTTTCTCATTTTAGACTCGAGGCAACGACAAAACTTGTTATTTGAAAGAGGAAGTAGCGGTAAGAACCCAGCGTTGCTCGGGAAATGTTTTAGGTAGGTACTCCAGCAAATACACACGGTTCATCTTTCTGTACTAATAAATATAGATTTTATCGGCTAAGATCCGATATAGGTCACCCACGGCCTCAGCACCACACACGTGGAAAATTGTAACTACTTGCAACATGTTTGTTACAGTAGGGTTACGGGAGATATGTAAATAATTTAATTTTTCCGAACACAAATTGCACATTTTTTACTCATTGGCGATGCTGCAGCCGTGGAGCCTGTCCTATCGTATCATATATGCACAGATGATTCAAATCGATATACATTTTATTTACTGATCAATTCAAATAATTAATATTTTAAATTATGCACACGAAATGTATACGAAAATGTATAGACCAAGAGTAAAGAGCAATATTAAAGAGTGTGAGAGAGAATAGTAAAGAATATAAAGGTAGTACGGAAACGAAGAGTAGACCTAATTAACAGAATGAAAGTCAAGTTATACCTAGCAGAAATATAAATAAATACGTCCTTTTACTGTTATTTTTAGTACTGAGTCTCAATAGGCGAGAGAATAAATAATAATAAATAATAAATAAACCAAAGAATAAATTGTAAACAAATAACAACATAAAGAAAATATGCGGTGCGGAAACTGAGTTTCAATCAATCAAAACCTATTTTCTAAAACTTTGTTGCATGAAGCAGAAATATTGCCGACTTCGGTGGCGGAACGGTTAGTGCGCTAGCCTTCTATCTCCAAGGTCCCGCGTTCGAGTCCCGGCTAACCGGATGTTAGTTAAGACCGCTGCATAATGCAGTCCTTTTCCATCCACTCAATTTTGAGTTACATGCGTTCCACTCAAGTGACGAAATTAATTACTCTACACTCTGAATTGGTTTGAAAACGACGAAAAGTCGGTTATCATTCCAAGTTGATTTCTTGTTGGACTGCTTTCCTCAATACTTTCGAATGAGAAACGACTTCAACAATGCATTTATTTATTAGATACATTCATTTTTTCATTTTCCTTACGTATTATTCATTCTTAAAATTACATTCTTGACATTCCAGAAAGCAAAATGAGAAAGGCAAGTATTTCAAACATTTTCTATTCTATTTGCTGGTGTCACATCCCTTTGTTTACAGTTCTCGCTGGCTTCAATCCCAACTAGTAACACAACCATGAGATATAAATAGAGCATGTGACCTCTGGGAATCTAACCTACTGATAAGCTGAAGTTAAACGTACTAAGTTAAAGTATTCTTCAAACTCGGACAACCCGAATTAAACAAATTACTTCCAACTATATCTGTTTAAAGGTGTCTTTCACCGCTACACCCATCAACGTTTTAATCTGCTGCAGCGACAACGGCGAAGGTCTCCATTCTTTTGTTTTTCACCTTTTATCCTTCGCACCAATTTTTCTTTCATTGTATTTTACCAAAGTAACATTCTCTAGGCATTCTTAACTTCGTCCACTTCCAAAGCGCTTTTCCTTTTACAGTTTCGTCACCCTCTGAAAGGCTTCCAGCCAATAAGGCCTTTTTTGTATCGCCTCCGAAAGGAAAGTCTCTCTTCATTAGCCGTAGGCATCCCAGTAATTACATTTACCAATCCATTTAATTGGTGCAGTCATCGTGCAATATTTACATGACACTCTATTACGTAATGAAAGCCATTTACTCGATGCGCAGAGGATGGAGTTAGTAATGTAATTCCATGCTGTTTGTACTCCTACGACGGCGTCGTGAGCGTCGTTTTCGCGAGCAAAAGCGTCCAAAACACAGGACAGTTCAATATTTCAATGTCAATTCTATAATTACTAAACGGAGCGTGGACTAATTTCCATACAAATGTGGGACCGGATTAATCTAGATCAGAGTTTCAATTATTTGTTAAAGCCAGTGTCGTTATGAGGGGGGTTTCAGTGTTAACCTCCCCCCCCCAAAGAGGTTTAATTCTTTAAGAAAGATAATGATAATAATATTTATTAATGCCCTTTGGCGGAAAGCTACCTAAGGACAACATCAAAACATCAATCACTATTTAACGACAAAACTTGTACAAACCCACAAAATGTATAGCAAACGTTATAAAAAATCAAGTATCGCTTGATACAATTAATTTTAAAACATATCATACAAACAAATCCTTAAACATTAACGCAGTGAAACAAAAAATAATTATATGATACAGTTTAGAATGATATGATATACATGCAATTTTAAATCACAATATAAAATTGTATTACCGTGTCCGAAGATACACGTAGTGTATCATAAATATAAAGATATCACAATCTAGTTCCCCAATCTTGGAAAGATCTACTAATTTTCTTCACAACCATGTAAATCTCGTTTTCTATCCCGTTATTTTTTTCGAAGGGAATTTTATCGACATCTCTTGGAAGATATACATGATTGTACCACCCCCTTTGGCGTGTGGTTATGTTTTCTTTCTCTAAACTGTCCCGGACCCCCTCCAATTACATATCGTGGCTGCGTCCCTGGTCAAAGCTCATACAAATTTCTCCACTGCTTCTTGTTTGTTACACCTCAATGTATGTTCAAGTTTCGTACGAGAAGGGAATGTGAAGAAACAAGTAATGAAAAAGTAATCCCCCTGCCACACGCCGAAAGGCGACTTGCAGGGTACTTATGCAGATGTAGAAAAAGTAAAGAGAGAGAAAAAATCAAGTAATCAAGTCTTATGGTGCTTATTTTGGTCGTATCAAAATAGACTGCTATTTCAAGTAAGATGTAAATCTAACAGATATGAATCAACCGTATCCCGCGGACCTTCATTTATAGTAAAAAATCAATTTTTCATGATTGCTGACTGGTTTCTGCTGCGAACCAATCTTCAAGCGACCCCTCCGGAAAACTCCGTCGGTATTAGGAGAGCTAAAGGCACGAACACCAATCAGAAGCCTATGTTTGTCTGTATCACAAATAAATATATTGATCTGAGAACGATATGGAAATTAATGGAAGACGCAGTTCACCGAAAGGAAATATCAATGCTGAAATGATTTTCAAAAACTAAAAATATCTTAATTACATCTGAAATATTTGCTACAACCAAGTCAGTGAAATTAGGGAATATACTGCAATGAATGAAATTATTTTAGTAAGAAGAGTACCAAATGAGTCAACTCTACGACAGGGATAGCGAACCTATTATGGCTAGAGTGCCATTAGATTAAAATGAAGGACTTGGGTGCCGATGTGATGCCAAGCCATTGACGGAGATGCTGACATTGTCTTTTTGTTACTCAGCAGTGGGATTAAGGTGCTGTAACTAAGGTAAATAATCATTAATTATCATTACTAATAAACAGAATTTACATTTATTACACAACAAAGATAGTGTCATTAGAGGTCAGAGCGCCAAAAAAATTCTCTTGCGTGTCATACGTTCACCATCAATGCTATAGGGTATAATATGAATTAAAATTTTCATAGAAACTAAATAATTAATTTTGAAATGAATTCTATCAATAAAATCTATCAATAACATCTACCAACCAACTTTATTTAATTGAGTTATAAACTCCCAAGTTAATTTTTCTGCAAGTCAGCAAAAATATCCGCAGCTTGTTTTTCTTCTCAAATATTTGCGAGGTAATAATGCTTGAGGTAAAGAAAACATTCTCAAACATCGTAGTTAGCCATATCTGCCATATTGCGTCACAGTGCCCTTTTAATACATGCTGGAACAGATGACATGCTAAAAATATTTTACGGAATTCGCAGACGAGTAGGTAATCATTGAGTAATAATTCAGAATGAAACTAAGAACATAAGTAAATGGGAATATAATTTGACTCACTATACATATGAAGCCGAGATATTATTTATCTTAGGGAAAGATGTATAGTAATCAGCTTACAAAGCAAAGTATAAATCAAACTAAAAGTTACGCAAACTATTAATTCTGTAAACAGAATGAGAAAAGAAGCAGCATTAAAGGATCCGTGGATCTGATGATGAGAAAAAGTCAGAGCGATGAAGTAAAATAAATCTTTACTAATTCAACGCTGCCAGGTGGTGTTTACTTCACCGATATTAACTGATTCAACACGGAAACCTAATTAACGCAAGAAAAATCTGTGAAATTAATACCTGTCCAAATTAAATCATGTTTTACGCAAAATGAGAATCGAATACAAATTTAACTCTAAATTTACAGAGGGAACGGCAGTCACTTCTAAATGGAGACAGAGAAATATGCAGTACCGCGGATGTGATCGTCATTTGAACCGAACATATATTCATATTCATATATCCCGTGATTGTATTTTTTTGCAACTTCTTCTTCATCGCCGTCATCGACAAAATTATCGTTTAAATCACGATTGAGCGATAACTAACCTAGGAGATTAATTTTTTAAACATCAGCGTGAATATTTTTTTTGCGTAATATTGAATCAACGCTATATGTAACTACTTTAAGTATGAATTCCATAATGCGTTGTTTCTTCGAGGAGTACCTCTCAGCAAGTGTTTCGAAAGAATATCGCATGATTTCCGAGTTTCATACGTTTTATTATTACCATCTAAAGTTACATAGCAGGTTGACCAATCGTTTGTTGACTACGGTAAGGGTGTATGTAATACGATGATACGATGCGTAAGAATACATTTAAAAATCCTCATGAAAAAATGCACAGTTAACTACTATCTTTAAATATGAAAAAAATCGTAACAATCGTTTTTTATTACTAAGTAATGTATAATTATTTTGAGACGAAGAATATTGTTATCGTAATTAAATGTAACGTAGATTTGTAATTACCAGTTATAGTATAATTGTAACTACCAATGATAATGACTTGTCCTATACCTGCTTATGTATGACGTTGCATAAATAAATGTATTATTATTATTATTTTTTCTCACTTTCCGTGGTATTGGTTTTGAACTTCTGACTAGTCCTTACCAAGTCTCCGTACATTTTTTATCATTATATTTGGCACTTCTCAGCCCGGAGAATGGGAAACATTCATTTATCCCGGATGCAATGCATCAAAGAAATTAGGCTTATCCATTGCTTTTTTTAGAAGTCATATAAAAAATTTCTTACTATGGAGCAAGTACTAATTATTGTGGTTCTTTTGTAGGTGAACAATAATTTAATCTGCTATTCCTATTGTTTCTTGGTTATATTTCGTCTAGTCTATATTTATATCTAAATTTTATTATTATTATAAGTGTTTGAGAGAAAGGATTCTTAATGCAAACGCACTATATTTGCATGCATAGAAAGGCCCGTATTTTCAAATTCTAAATCAAAGTGTAAATGCTGATATGTGTAGGCGGTGCACCGTCCCACTTTAGCACGTGTTATTAAAACAAGCTCCGTACCTCGGGCGCTCGTCCGCCAACATGAATTCCCTTAATGGGTCAATTGCTTCCCTGGGCAACGGTCAGCGATCGGCCGCTCCCGAAGGAAATATATCGGCATAGGTTCGACGCAAATGGCCCTTAGGATCGATGAATATAATTACCTATGCAAAACCCGTCGTAACGACTTCGTTTATGAGCCATTAATACTTCTCGTAAATTCAGGATTATTTATAATCTTAAGTAAGTTTTATTTCCTACGAGAATCCGCAAGCTGGCCTTATGTGGCGTACGGATGTAAGAAATAGGTTCTGCACAAAGTCAAGTATTTCTTAACGCCTCGAAAGTAATTCTTATATAAAAGAGGCTTGAACTATTGTCATGTTTCATTTTCAGATGCTCATGAAGGAGGGAATACCCGAGTAAAAGAGTTAATAAACAAAGGCTTATAGACACTTTGAGAATAAATATTTGCTGGTAGATTAAAGTGCCTCAAACATGATCAACGCAAGATTCATTTGTCGGTTACGCCCATTAATAAGCTAAGCCTTAGATTTAAACGAAATGCATTCAATTGAAGCATGTTCTTGGTAGTGGGATACCTATAACAAACTACTAGACGAGCTGAGCTACTATGAAAATTTAAAAAAATTACATACATGTTATGAATATCCCTCTCATGTAACATGTTCTTTCTTTGTTTATTTTCAGGCTACTCTTACTAACAAGGAATGAATAGTATATACTAAATTGACGAAATTGCTATTTCCGATATTGATTTTTCAACGACGGCCTATGGCTGGAACTATCATCTTCAATTATTAGTTAATCTGGATGTACTGTTGTTATTTTAATGTGCTACTGTGATTTCATGGTGAAATGGTGCTATTGTAATTTTAAGGTCAGTAATAGAATTTTGACTAATTTTTCGTCAATTCCTACAAACATGTATTCTTAGCGTCATCTCCCTGCGCATTTTGAATATTCTTTTATTTTCATTTAATTGAATTTTCCATGTCTTAGTAGGTATTCTAAACGGTTTTCATTGTATATTGCTTTTAAATTTTTTTCGGCTGTATTTTCGCGGATTATTTTCTCCCCCCTACTATGTGGGTTCTTTTCTTAGTCAACCTTAGGTTGCCAAGATTTTATTCCAACACTTCAATTTCTTTTGGTTTGTAATTAATCTTATTGTTTGTACATACATATAACAACAACATACGAATTTAGGGGGAAGAGAGGCCCACATGGGCCTAACCTCGCCAGTAAAAGGTTTATCCATCTAACCTCGCTTAACTTTCAAAGCTGAACTTTGCTTGAGACCCTTCTTCTTGCCAAATTCTCCGTATCAATTCCTATAATGATTATGTGTGTATTTGTGTGATGTATTTACTTCATTTGCGGAGACTTGGAATGTCCTACAACGACTTATAAAAACTTGGAAATCGTGTATTTGTAATCATGTGTCTACGCATGGGTTGCAAAAATAGTTTCCAGCAATGGAATGGGTGGTAGAAGGAAACTTTGAATATCGGGACTGGTATTATGAATTACACCTACTCAAATTGAAGAACGTAATAGTATGAGATGATTGAGATTTCGTAAAACATTATTCAAGAAGAAAACCATACGATGAAAGATATATGCTCGTATACAATTTCCAGAGTTTATTGCGTACATCTCTAAATGATATGCAACGCCACGAAGAAGGTCGCATATGGTATACGATTTCTCTGGAAATGTTGGCATAATTGCGGTCAACGGAAGAGATTTTTCTCCCGCGCAACAGGTCGGATGCACGTGAATGCTACAGTGAATACACATGACAAGGAGCAGAGACGAGGACGAAATACTAAGATGAACATTTCAAAACTACACTGTGATACCACGAGCAGCGAGTACCTCAACGGACGAATTTTGCTGGTAACGAAAATGTTTATCGCAGTTTTTTCCACAACAGGCGAACGTCTTAAAGAAGGCTCGCGCATGTGTGTGTTCGCGTTAAATTGAAAGATTCGGAATGGAGGAATGAGAATAAGTTTTCTCAATGTTACTGTATAATCTCTGGGCTTGGAATAAAAATGTGATCGGTAAAAGAACTCGTATTGTGGCAGCGTTTACGGGTATTTTGAGATTCGTCAACTGATGGGATAGCGAATAAAATTCTGAAACGAATCATCTTCGTTAGCCGAAGTATCATTGTATCTCGAAACTTAGAACTTAAAATTTTACTTTTGTACAGTCATGACATATTTACAAATCTTACATTCTTCTATAATATATCCTTCCATTTACGAAACGGTTAGTGAAGAATTGCTGCGATAATCAGTGAGAGTTACTCAGATGCTTCAGGACGTAGGATGGGATTCTAGCCGATATAATAACATCATCATGTTACATAGGCCGTTCTGATACTGCGAGGAAGATCAGGGAAACAGATTCTAGAACTAATCGATTCAAGAATAATTTTTTTTCGGCGAACGATACGTGAAAGTAATCGATTAGGGAAGTAGAATCATTGTGCATGCACCCCCTGCCTCACGCCGAAAAGCGGCTTGCAGGGTACTTACATAGACATTGACATTTACGGACGGAAATTGTCAAATATATTCGAAGCATTGAAATAATGCTGGATATAAAATCTTCCACACAACAAAACAAGTTTTAGATGAGAAACCATTACTAACCAAGAATATACACGGAATATACTGAGTTTATTTGATCGTTTGAATGACGAATTGTAGAGTGCTGTAGAGGTCTCTTCATCACATTAATCTTTCATTTTCGCAAATGTATAGTTTAACTATTCTCCTGGATGTTCAATTAATGTGGCTGAGCTATAAGATACATTAAACACCGCATTACATTGACTTAGGATCAGATGGTTATTTTTTGTCTTTGAACAACAAAAAAAATCAAATTAATCTTCGTTTGACTGAATTTTCCAAGTGTTTCGCGTAAAGAATGTGTTTGTTTAATAGATAAAATTGTCTTTGCTGCTTAAATACATCTTTCTTTTTCTATTAATGCCTCTAGTTTGGTTTTGTTTGAACATACTTCCTTCACAATGAAATCAATATGTTTAACAAAAGCATCTTTAAAATACCTACAAGTTAATATCTTAAAACATAAGTTTTCGTCAAGAATTTAATACCTTAGAGGTATAGAAGAACGGAAAACCACAACAGATTATGAAGTCTTTTAACCAACCAGTGTGCTGTAAGTAAGCTCGCATAATTTTTATTACTATCACTATTACCTACATGCTCAAGTTGTCATTATTCCTTATACATTCCTCCAATAATAAATTTAACTGAATGGCTAGTTACTTTATGGTATTACATGACGGTACGAAAGGTAAATAAAAAATAAAAAAACAGGAACCACTTCATCTCAGGAAACTAGATCCCATTTAATATTAAAAAAAACTTTTATTCTTCCTATTATCTTCCTCTAATTTAACATCAAATACACAAGAATTAAATTTTCCAAGGTAACCCATCGTTTTATGGTATTTCGCAACGAAAACGAAAAATTTCCATTCTAAACATGTTTTTCTCCACCTGACCAAATTAAATCCTCACTGAAACTAACTAACACATGTTTATTTTAATGTTCAAGCACGCCTAAATGTGTCGTCATGGAAGAACGATAAGGAACATTGCGCTAAATAATGCATCGTTTTATTCCAACAGCGTTTACGCGTTACTCTTTCTCAGCCAGCAATGGCTGAAATCGATGCATTTTGTTTCTAAAAAAATGACCGCAGATAAAGTATCGGAACGTGATACAGAAGCAATTTTATCGCGAATTCGTACGTCTGCGCGGGGAAACAGCTACATACTCTCAAGTGAAAATAATTAAGAGATTATTTCCCGAGACTGTCGCCAAGTATCTTCTGAAGTGCCTCGTGCGATTTCCTTAAGAAAAAGACACTCGAGAAGAGACCCACGCTGTTCGCGCAAACTTACTCTGCAGGCCATTTCGGATGTAACTAGGAACAAGAGCTCCCTTTTGATCCATTTCAGTTCAAGTAATGCCTTCTACTCTCTATAATGGATCCATTTATATTCCAAGAACGAAGTACTAGTTTTTCACCGAATTTGGCTTAAAGACGTTTCGCTTTTTCAGCAGATCTACTTGCGTTCAATGTTGGTTAGTGAGACGCTGGTTTAGAATTGTATTGCACGATACCTAGGCTATCTAGGATACAGGGACATGCATTGCTTTCCTAAATATCTAGGTGATAAAAATTTCCGCGCTTATATACCTGTGATTGTCCATGTGGATTGATTTAAATGTACTAAATAATGAGTTTTGGATGAAAATAAACGTCAGAGACCTAAAGTTGACTTTTACTTGTGAAGGAAAGCTAAGTTAACGATCACGGTTTAAGGAGAATAATAGAACATCAATCCAATACGTTCAAGCTCAATTTTGCGGGAGGGTGCCATACTAAAGAAATAAAAGAACAGGTGGATCTATCAGGATTTGTCTCAGGGGAAGGGTCCCGAGCCATGGAGTAAACGCAAAATTTCCCGCATTTCCGGGTCAGGCAAACTTCTGCCCTAAATGCAATAAAGATAGAATCAGATTTAAATTTGCATATATTCCCTGCGAGTCAGAAAGGTTTAACGCCCAAAACCCCCCTGGCTACGCCACAGGATCTATTTTCCTCCTTGGGTAGTGTACTTAAAAGATTAGCAGTAGCCAAGGAAGCTCCCATGAAGCAAGCAAGCATGAACTGAAAGGTCTTGGTAAGGGAATCGGGAAAACGTTGGTAAATTTGTTGGTACGCCACAAATACCTGTGTTAGGATGTATGGATGTGAAAATTCGACCCTAAGAAAATATTAAATTTAAAGGTTGGAAGTTTTTGAGGAGAGGTTGCGGCGTAGTATGGAAAAAGTATTTTTGGTTGATAGATGTAGAAATAAATGCTTTTCACATGTACTGTTCCACGAAATATATTTCTCCAGCGACCGATGGCCTGAAGACGAATTAAATGTTCAAAACCATTGGTCGATAGAGAAATATATTTTGCGGGACAATACAGGTGATTAGTGTTCGTCTCCACATCAATAAGACGGAATTGCACCAAGCATCGCTAGACAAGATTGATTACATTTTGGTTGATAGAAAAACAAACACGGAGGTGCTAGGGATGGTTGGGGAAGAGATGTTTTTAACTGAAGTAATTTAAATGATGGCAGAGAAAAGGTGTGGGCCAAATAGTGAGAGGTGGTGATTGCTTAAAAGCAGCAATAATTAGGATCCAAGGTTAAAGAGAGAGTGGAAGACAAAAGCGAAAGATTTTAACTTATGTAAACGGCGGGATTTGTCTCGTGAATTTCTGTATTCTGCCTCGCTTTCTACTCTGCAATTAACCATTTGGAGACTAAATAAATTGATATTAAACGGTCGAAAATAGGAAATTAAATGTCAAGGATAACTTCAGGGAGGAGTCAACAGATGGCCACTGGAGCCACCCTTAGGGGACAGGAACCGCATGCACTAAAACTCGGTTAGCAGGGCCGGATGTCATCAACCAGACACTCACGACCAACAATGGGCACATTTCCGTAACAAATTGGAGACATCCTAACAGCAAGAGAGGGAGTGGATGGCTGGGAGGTTGTGTTCCATTACATTTCCAGTTTATACAAGCGATCGAGATAACCAGCTTACACTGCTATTAGCAATCAACTTTCTAACGCCCAGTTGGCTGAAACTTATTGTTTCCCTCGTTCTTCCATTTAAGGAAATCGCTAATAAAATTTAATGGGCAATGAAACTCAAACTTAGCGAAGAATAAGTTTCCACGATGTGGAAAGGGTTAGGCATGTGATGGAACACCTCTTCATTTTGATATTCTGAGTTCTCTCTCTATCTCTATTTATCCATCCGATTGGTAATCAATTACTCTTCCTTCCTTCTCTATTGAAACCACCTCAAATTCTCTTTGAGCTGAGAAACGACTGTTTCTCCAAGCCAGCGCAATCAAACAAACATAACTATGAACCCAAATTATTGAGTTTATTTCATTGTTTCAGTGATTCGGTGAAGATCCATGGGAGAAACTGTAATTCAAAGAAAGGTATGTACATACATGTAAATCTCTTGAAGGTTCAATTGAAGCGGCTTTGTTAAATAAAAGATAAAAATATGCATCACGTTGAATTTACGGCGAAGTAAATACAGGATAAATCCAAAGAAAAACGGACAAGAAGCCAGTACTCGAACCCGTAATCTTCCACTATTCGGGCGTATGCTTTAACCAACTAAGCTATCTAGCCACTTGACTACTTCAATTACTGTGATTATTCCTTAGTTAAAGTAGCCAAACATCATTAATCCTTAAATGGGATCTATTTGCAATCAATATGATCTAGCTTAACTTAGTGGAACGCCATAATGAAATAAATATGAAATTACTTGGTAGTTTTCGCAATAAATTTTACTTCACGACCGGTTTCGACTCTCGCGTGATTCAGTTTGTTCCAGATGACGAAAACTTTGTGCTTACCCCTTTTCCGTTTTCCTTAGTTAAATACTATTCCGCCACGCATTTTTACTGTATAGCTCTCTGTTCATTTACATCTTTTATTTGTTTTTTAAATTAAACAGGAGACACTGAATAGCTAAATTTAGCATAATAGATAAAAGAATTTCACTTGTGTATAAAGCTATGGAAAAGAAACTTCATTTTGATCCTCAATCAGGCTATATGTTTCAATTATTTTTATCTTGTCATCCTCGAAACCTGAACACATCTGCGATATTAACGATCCGCTGCCCTTCGTTATGATAAACGCAAGCACTGTGTGTATCCTCATTCTCCTCATCTCATTAGCATGTTATCTGTTTAACTTCTGCATGCAAATTAACTTCGATTGATGCATCCATGAGTTCATTGGGGGAAAATTTTGACGATGGGAGAAGCAACGCATTTCCCTGGAAAAACGTTTCATTTGTATGCATTTTGTTAACCGAAAAGTTCTTCTAAAGAGTACTTCAGGAGTGCCGCAATTATCCAAGAGTATTGAAAGGAGTAAATGAAATGCGTCGAACAAGAAGCTTTAATAGGAATTAATCATCGTTGAAGAAAAGAAAATACGTTCATACCACATGAGTTGAAATAGGAAAACTAATTAACGCGCATAAACAATCGCAAACAAATCACATGTTAGTGTTATAAGGTTTTCTCGCCTTAAATTAACATATTCAGGTGTAATAACTTGTGGAACTTCTCCATGACGACACTGTTTAGAGAAACAATTAGTGATCTCCGCAAAAGCATTTTTATTCTTTCCGGTTTCGTTGCATGTTAGCGTCATCAAATATTTTCAATGGTTTAAATCGTAAATCACCGTCCATTTAATGATTTAAATTGTTAATCATCGTAACGTATTTCAAAATTTTCTGTGGAGCTAAGTTTCTCATTATGGCGTCTCCTTTCAACTTGTTTTCGCCGATTTTTTATGGAATATTATGATTAATATAAATGGTGTGGTATTAAGCTGCTAGAGCCGCTATTTTTCTAACTTACCAACTAATTAATCCAAAATAGTAATCGATTAAATTATAGATTCATGATAAATAGATAACTGCTTCATTATGAACCGATTAGAAAACTGAATTTGGAATTATTCGAAATGATAATGTATGTATGTTACGTGGAAAAAGGCCATTTAAAGAGTAAGTTCTAGAGATTATTAGCATGACTAGTAGAAATTATGAGATTCTTAAATAAATCTCAGGGTAACTACAATAAAACTATTCTTAGTTTCCGCGATGAGGAAATTGATTGGGGAAAATCTTGGATCTTACTCGATCTGAACATGTCAGCATTCTTTCTCTATTGATTTCAGCACACTGTTAGTCCCAAAATATGGTCAGATCTTCTGAAATCATTTTCCTATACTTTACCAAAGATAATAAATATCAACAAATACTCACTATCATAGATTATTTAATATCTTTCTTCTTTCCAAAATAAACTCAAGAAATGTATTTTATTTATTTATAAACGTATTCGCGAAGTCTGGTTTTCCTATGCAGAGCTTCCCAACGGGTGCTCCTTAGGAAATCCGTACACCGTACCATACATTGGGTTATTAACTGCCGAAGAGCTGATTCCTGAAGTAATTCATTCCAAGAGTAAATTCCGGGAGACTAATTATTGAATTGCTTAAACTACGATAGAATATATGTTCTATGTTTACTAACAGCAAAATAGTTCAAGTTGATCGCAATCGAACTAGGTTAGTCCAAAGATGTAATTTTTTATGATCTAGTGCGATATCCGTAAAATAATAATGGAAGTTAGCCGTTGGTAAAATTTTTCAAAGAAAAAATTTCCAAATATCTCGAGACGAAACGTAACTTAGATTACGGGGGAGGATTTCTGGCGTTAAAAACTATTAAAAAGTATGATTCTCGAAGTGTCGCTTATTTCGGTAAATCAGCGTACGAATGGTTATTTCCCAAAGTCTCCACAGACATAAATTTATTGGACAATTCCTGTGGTAGACATGAACAGTAAGAGCGGACGAATACATTCAACCATTCCCTACCCAGAAAATTCCAATCAACCAGGACTCGAACCCGCGACCTGGCATAATAACCACTCGCGTAGTACATTCCACACAAATTTCAACTTTTACTGGTCCTGGTGATATAGCACACCGATGAAACCGGTCTTGGACTAAAGTTTACGTGAGATTTGCTTCGTACTGCTTTCGCATTATATCTGCTGACCATTTCTCTTATGTCAATGTTAAATCTAGACGATGGCTGCACGATAAATAAGACAATCAATATACTTCATGAAAGCAATGCAAACGATTTAATTAAACGCTACATGATTGCTAACTAACGATAATAATTGTAAGGATTAAGGTAAGGTAATACTTTGCGCGATGAGGTCATGCGGCTGATCACAAAGGAATAACAAGTGTGAAAAATATCGACATGACTGGGACTCGAACCCAGGTCTCCCACTTTCCGGGCAGGTGTTCTAACCACTGAACTTCCATGATGTGTCTCTTGCACACTGTTAAGGGAATGCTTTGTGAGCACAGCGAACAGCCTCCACATTTAGATACACGAACTGCCGGCATGGTAGTTCAGTGGGAGACCTGGGTTCGTGTCCCAGTCATGTCGCTATTTTTCACACTTGTTATTCCTTTGATAATAATTGTGTCTAATTAAGATAATAAGCATATGAATCTCTGATATAAACCTATAGATTTCTTTTCATCGATTGGATTTGAAGCTGAATAATTCTTCTTCCAGTATACCGCGAAATCTGAGTAAACACGTAAGTGAAAGGGTCCTGATAAATACTGACGACTTAATTTCCTTCTGTCATTTGGCAAAGATAAGCTTCCTTTCAACAGCACGGAACTATCCCCATCTCCGCGAGATCGTCTTCCTTAGTTTGAGGGTAATCGGTCAGCAGCTCCCAGGGGCAGCCCGGGAGGCGGCCCCTCACCTGCGCCGAACTAAGGACCTCGCCCACGCACGTCGGCGCAGCCGCCAGCGACTGGCGGCGGGATCGATGGCGGGCGGAACGGTCGACTTGCGCCGGGGAAGCTGCTATCCCTCATGAGATCGCATTTTAAGCGATCCCCTTTCAAACGCGTCACGTCTCTTTCCCACGCTTAAACGCCACCCCCCCGAGGGGAATCGTAAACAAGGGCCGATGGCGAAGAAAGCGGCCTTCATGACTAAATTTTACTGCAATCACAACTTTCCCACCCTTTCCGATACATTAGCTCGGATAAGTGAATGACATCGCCGTCGTTTATGGCATGAGTGCAGAAGCTTTCAAGGCTTGCGGGCCGATATTTCTCGGGGCATTACTATGGAGGGCCGCGCCAAGCCAAGATTACGTCCTCGGGAGCCGTTCGCCAATTTAAATCATTTATAAATTCAATAAGCTTGAGCTATAGCTCGAGAAACACCATCTGAAATTAAATCATAATACTAAGTAATTTATAAAACAAATATTTGGTGAAAAAATACAATATTCCTGTATGGCGTTCCACGAAGTACGGTTTAATCAAATTGATGATTGACCCCGGCGACAATCTGTGGTGGAGTCGTTAGCAGGCTAGCCTTTCAATGACAGGGTCCCTGGCTCGAGTCTCGGCTAATCGGAATTATTTATGTTAGAGAATTTCTGTCTGTATTCGTCCATTTTTGATCCATTGATATCTCGCTGTATTTGTCATATGAATGGATGATTGTGGGAACTTAGAGGAATAAAGAGACAATATTAATCAGTTACTTAATAAATTTCCCAATTTATTGATGCAGAACAATTCTATAAACCTCTCACCAGAGGTTTTATTGTGGCCGCAGGTACATAAGCAAGAATTTATTCAGGGTCTTCCAATGTAATCAGAAATTACACTTCACTTATTTCTAAAATGTATTTTTGATAAACCAGTACAGTAAACTCATACAGAGTTTATAACAGTATTTAAGAAAATCTATTTAACAAAAATCACAGTAAATTCTTCGCGAACAGCAACGTATAATTTCTAACAGTCCACGTTCGTATTTTTATTTCAATATTCTAAAATAATTTACGTATGGCGAAATTTACGCAGTAATAGTACGATAGTAAATGAAATGCCAATGAAAAATGTTGAAATAATATTAATTCCACACGATTTAAGTTTGTGGCCTCATTAAATGCTCTTTTGGCCGCAAGCGGTCACTGTAATCGCACTTGAAAGATGCTGCTTTAAACTATACAAAACATCAGCAAAACTCTGTCGAAGAAATTTTTTTTTCACTTTATTGCGTAAGCAATGTTCACAATTACATAAATATATACTCATTCTGTAAACCATTTGGAAATTTTCATCGGTCGATTCCCACCAAGAATTTCTTCATTAAAAATACTAATATTTTATGAATAAAATGCTTTGTTAATCAATTACTGAGCAGTAGAATTTTGGAATCGGTTGGATTTATCTGGGGGCCGCATTTAAAGCGCCCATGTTTGATGTGACGTACGATTAATCTCAAACTTCTCGGCGAGCTTTTTCCATGAGTTACATGAACCTTCCATTAAGCGTATTGGAAAATTTTTCATCTCTAAATTAACCACGTCGGACAATGAGCTAAAATCGAAATAGGCTGACCAAAACGATGAAAATGGTTTTTTTTGAGTGCGGACTTTCGAACTTCGCTTGGCCTCTCTTGAATAATCTGCATACAGCCATGCAAGTCATTTCCGATTATTCTTGGGCATTAAAATTATACGGGGGTCAAAGTTGACCGATTTTTGCCAAAAATTCCATTTCCATTTTTTCGCGAAATTCTTCTACTTCAAGCAGTAGTTGAACCCAAATTATGAAAATCATGGAGTTAACTATTATGTGATGTTGTAAACGTGTCCTTTATCCGTCATTATAGTTGCTTTCAGTGACCACGACTTGAACACGGCATTCTTTATATGGTAAAATGGAGGCCCCTTATTTTAGAGTAACTTTTTACTTAAAGCGAGAAAAATAGTGGATATAGACATCGATAAACACGGGGTAACTTACACCACGATATTCTTTGAAGCTTTCTAAATTGGAATCTGGAATAAAATCTTGGAATGATTGGCGACGCCCATAATTAAACGGACTTTCCGAGGGGGCTGTAAGGGCCAAATCCGCGCGGCGGAGTTCAGTCTTCCATGACAGTAGTTTCCATTACAGAAGTTGGATCGAAACCTTTTTCAAACTTGCAGAATTTTTAATTGCCTTTCCGTGTCATTACTGGGCGAATGGATTCTTGATTACAGATTTTCCCTGTCGAGTAAATACATAAGTACTTTTCGAGGGATTGCACTGTATAAAAGCTCACATGATAGACTATTCCACGTCTTTCCATGAAAATTTAGCCATGCTGTGAGTACAATGCTCCTTTTCTTTCGATCAGCAGATTTTTTATGGTTGGTAGAGTATTCGAGTTGCATGAGAATGCTCCCTTTTATATACATAGAGGATTCGAATGTCCAAAGCAAATAAAGAGAGACATTGAATAAAAAAACGAGTGAATCTGCTGGCAGAGATGAGATAGAGAGAAGAGTTGCGGCTTACCAATCATGGGATTAATGATGATGATTGGAGATTCATTCGCGTATCCAAGCAATTCCCTTCCCGAGCTCTAATTGCTCCCCCCCCCTGACTCTCAACCTATATACTGCGGTACCACGACTCGCGATTGTACCGCGGTTCTTATCTGGAATCCCTATTCCACATCGCATCGAATGCAAAATCCTCGAACTCGTTTCCATGACCCAAAACAACCTAGTCCTAGAGTGAAATTGGATTAAAAAGAACTAGAGTGAGCGTATTTGAGGGAAATTTGAATAAATAACGTGGGCTGCCTATCCAGTCGAGCGCGGTCTACCGGTCGATGGGGTTGTTCGATGGATATTTTTTCCTTCAGCATCGACACTATCATTTCCATTGGTCGTGGCTAGCAAAGCTTGATAAATTATGTAAGAAGTTTTTTAACTGTAAAAAAAGACGCATTCAATCATTTAAATATTTACAGTGCCTATACAGTGAACTCTCGATTATCCGGATTAATGATGGGCAGAGAGTGCGTGAATAACCAGAAAACACGGATAATCCAACGGATATTCCCTTCTGTTTGTCATAATGTTAGCTAAAGTAAATAAACAATTAATTATGATTGTCTACGTCAACTCGCGCGGTAGGCAAAAAGACGTTGCGAAGTTGGGAAGTTGAAGACGCGGTGGTAATGTTACTGATACCATACAAAGAGAAAAAAGTGATCACATTTTATATACTAGCTGAACTACCCGGTGATTCTCAACTGGGAAATAAAAACTGATAAGTACCACACTAATAGTAACTTACTGGGGTCTCAAGATGCAATAGATAAATTAACTAATAAGATTTGACGTATAACTATCTACAGTGAATAACCATCTACGCAAAAAGCTCAGTTTGTCGCATAATAGTCTGGAGATCACACGAACCTTTGCTTCTGCATTTATGATATATGTGGAATATTCAAACTGAGAATAGAAAACAAAGACATACAAGTTGACCAAATAAATTCAATAAAAAAAGAATACAGAATTAAATCCACATGAAAACCTAAGAGCTGAACAAACAACAAAATTTTCTTTGCATAGCATACGCATTACAAAATATTCTTACATACTACAGTCCTAGCGCCAACGTAGAGGTGTAGCAAAAAAAACGATATAAATATTACAAAAAAGAACTACATTTCCTAAAACATTATAATTTAAGAAACATTTACTTCCTCTTTTCTTTTTAACCTGAAAAGAGGAAGTAAATGTTTCTTTAATTATAATGTTTTAGGAAATGTAGTTCCTTTTTTTGTAATATTTCCATCTTTTCTTTTTCACAAAGTACGTATATTTATAATAGTGATATTTCTCTCATTTCTATTGATCTGCGTATAATTTGACTCGCATTCCTTCCCTCAATATTTAAAATTTTCCCAGTTCACGTACATCGCGACATCACTCTGATAAAAGAAGCAGCTTGGAAAGGTTGGGCAGCCTTGAGATATAAGTTATATGAATATTTTATTTACGCTGTATAACTTACATCTGAATTTCAAACGCATCTCACTGGAGGGACCAGGGTAGCGAAGAGTGCACCTATAACACGTTGGTGACTTTGCAGAGCTAGCAATTTGCCTAGGATCTAACGAGGAGCTTGGATTAATTCAGATTGTGAAGTTCCCCACTCACCATTAGCTACATTTATCACGATCAAATGGCATTCAAAAAGTTAATTGGAGATTAAAGCCCCCCTTTGGTAAATACCGCCCCCTATGGAGAGTTTAGGTCCTTCCCTGATGCCACTCGAGGTTAAAATTTTATCTGAACCAAAAAAAATTTTACATTTCATACACTTTTTATATCATATATTCGTGAAAGACATAGGCTTTACAGGATTCTAATGCCACCTCCTGTGCAGTATATATTAGGCTGGGCTTCCACGAATACATTTCGGGCCGACATAACAGCTTCGGCGGTTTCCACTGCGACCCTGACAAAGGATATTTATTGCCATTCAGCCAAGTCGAGAGATGAATCGATGGGAATACTGTAAACAAAGATATGATACTTGAATGCAACGATATTAAACCATTAATTCTGACACATCATCGCTCTAACGTGACAACTGCTTGAATGATGGAGAGTCATTAGCGGCTGGTCTAACATAAGAGCAGAACTAACAATATATGGAATATTGAGCTGACGTTAGTACAAAAGCTAAAATCGTGCGGACGGGTTGTTGGCTCAATTTGCCGAATGGTAAATGGACCATACTTCAGTATGCAATTAATTAGCAATTACACTTGGAAGAGCTATAAGGGCATGTTTCATCGCCCAGATCCCATGCCATGGTGGCAAGAGTAAACAAATCTCCAATCAAAAAAATTTGGATCTATAACCGTTCTTAATTCAAGGTATGTGGAGTTCAATGTAAAGAATAAAAGTCACAAATACTTATCTCCATGTTTCAAAACGCCACAACGGATATATAACCAACTAATCTTCGCATTGCGAAGGCCACAAACATCTAGTTTCCTTATCATTATGGATACTGTATTGCGTTATCACCTTTGATTTCTTTTCAATCCAATCTTTATCTGTATCCCTGCATGATAATTTGAGATAACTGACCGATAATCCTATGACCAATCATACATGAGAGAGAAAATGGACATTTTCGCTTTGTTGTAAATTCACGTACGTCATCTCTCTGGAATTCCCTATATTAAAACCGAGATTGACTTCATCTTAGTTTCTTGGATATTACTTCCTTATGGGAGACATCGTTACGGAAACAATAGCTTCATGACTCAAGTAATACGTGCGTTCCAAGAAGTCATTTCTTCTTTCGAGAGTTTCATTCTCATCCCTACCTTTTTGATTGCATAGAATAGTTGCAATACACCTAACCTTCCTATCAGTGATTAGAAACTGTTATTTACGGGCGTAAACTCCCGTCATATTTCTCTGATTAAGGTAGAAAATACGTTTTTATTCTCGGTAAGATATACGTTCAAGATGAGAAGATGAACGAGAGGAAAGTTTTCGATTAACATTACCATGACAACATACTCAAAATAATCCCTAGGATTGCAACAATTCTCGAGTATGCTCAGTACTATTTAAATAAACAATTGAATTTAGTTTTAGAATTATTAGAATATGAATCATGTTTGACACTGATTGAATTACATGGAAGATAATTATCAAAAAAAATCACAATCAATAATATTCTTCGAAAATCGTGTCAGGTGTAATACTTTGGTGTTCTCTTTTGGTAGGTCATGTGCTTTTATTATTCCCATTCAATGCCTTTTCTTTCGTTCCTTCCTACCTCACCCCACCCTTTATGTTATCTAACAACTTTTGTCTTTGTCTTCCCTCTGTTTTCCCTTGTATTCTTCACTCGATAACATTCTTTAGCAATCCCTCTCCTCCCAATATTTTACCCACTCATTTCCTCTGTGGACATTTGGTTACATCAATTAAAACCCTCTCCTCCCTGACCACCTCTAGCACCTCTGTGTTTGTGTTTCTATCAGCCCAACTTCTTCTTTCCATTCTACGTCATACCCTCATCCCAAAATCCTCCAATCTTTTGATGTCCTCCCTTCTTAAGGTCCACGTTTCATTCGGCAATACAATCCACACCAAGAATCTCACCAATCTCTTCCTGGTTCCTTCATCGAGACCTCTAGTCATCAGTTCGCTACACGAAAGCTTCCTCCAATGGCCAATGCTATTCTTTTTCGATCCTCGTCAATTACTACACTTCCCAAGTAAGAGAAATTATCTACCTGTCATCTTAGCTTTCTTTCCTTTTGTAAACCTCGTTACTTTAGTTTTCATTACATTTTCATTCCAAACTCTCTTGCTTTACCGTTTAGTGCATTTACTAGAATTTGCAAGCCACTTTCGGAATCGCACACAATAGCTTTATCGCCTGCATATTTTACTCACTTTATCACTTCCCCGTCTACTTTCACTCCCTTATCCAATTCTTCCCAAACTACAGTCAGTCAGATGCACAGAAAAATAAACTTCACTTTTCTCATAAGCCTTCGTTTAAGTAAAATAGGAAGAAAAATATCATTGCTACGAAATACTCAGCTTCTTTTTCCAGTTTTTATGATAAGCAGACCACGCAATTCATTCTTCCGCCAAAAGAATAGACTTATCCATAATTTAAGCTGTTCTAATTGTCTTATTTACTTTTACTAAAGATTGATAGGTGATATAATTGCTTAGCCATTGAAGTCGACCATAAATCTTTTTACCTGCTCCTTTTAGCTTGATTCGTGAGCAGTAGGAGTAGTGTAACTGCAATTTCACTCCAATGCATAATTTTTATACACTCTGAGTTCCCGATACTGGAAATACGCCCATAAAATCTGAAATCCTGCTAAAAAGTGCAGCCACGCTTGCATCTGCCCCCAAATACCCACTTTCCTGATATTTTTAGCTTCAGAAAGAACCGCTTTGAACAAGTTTTGCATGTTAAGTACGTAATTATCTATAAATAAAGTCACTAATATTGTCATTTGGTATATTTTTAAAATAAAAAATGGTCTATCTGTTCATTATTTATACGGAGGACGTTTTTAACCTGAAAACCTCCACCGTTAGATGGCAAAGCCTAAGAGAGAGAATGGGGCGTACTAGACAAGATGAGTGAGGTAGTGTTTTCAATCCTAACTGAGACAAGAAACTGCGAATGGAAAACTTCCACGAAATTGCGGTACCACAATCGTGCGAAGAAAGCTTTTCGCTGCAACCAATGAAGAGTTGCCAAATGAATGTCATTAATAAGCCTAATTTATATGTCAGTAGCTCTAATACAACAATCAGGAACAAGAGAAAGACCAATGTAAAAGAAAGATACATTTCTTCTACCCCGTATCAAAAGAGAAGAGGTGAATAAAAGTAACGTGTAATAAATCAATTCTGACGATATCTGGTGGACCTCTCCATGATTAGTAAATAAAATCAAAATCTAATTCCGTCCACAGAAGATATATTTGATAAAAACACGACCGGTTTCGAGGATACTACCTCATCATCAGACAGTAACGTGACCAAATAAAGAAAACAGTAACGTCTCTTTTCTTCAGAATTCCCTTCCCTCGAAACAGCGCGTCTCAGTAAAGTCTCCTCTAGAATCTGATGCCTACCATTGCCTCGTAATGTTTAACCAACTGGTCCTGCACACAGTGCATGAGAGTATTACGAGGAGATTGAATGGAGAAAGCCAGACTGCTGAAGAGAAGCGTAGGAAGAATGTGTAAAGAAATAACGGAACACAAATCGCGAACTGCATGTAATCGGTGAGGGCAAATCGCTAGGGCGTTAGCTGGAAAAAATAGACGCGACACATTGTGAATTGGAATGTCACAATGAATTAAACATAATTTTACTACCGCTCCAGCGACATTCATGACAAGCTACCTCTCTTTATTCTGCAAAACTAAATGATAATTACTTCGCGACTTACTGAAAAGGAAATGCAATCAAGATTCCTATTCATATCCCACATCATCTTATTCGGAAACACGGAATAACCATAAATACGGCGTAATGATACATTGGTGGACGGGAAAATTTTCCATTCATGATAAACAGTTTCCTTGGCGAAGAATAGCGTAGATTGCTTCGCGCCTGGGCCTCTTTTGTAGGGTCTCATAAAAATGTATAGGAAGGTTGATCTCTTATAGAACCGATAAGATATACAAGGTCCCTTTCGCCGTAAAGTATTCATGGAAGAATAATGGGAAATCAAATCCGAGAGCTCTACAGAGATAAGCAGACCTGAAACTGTTACACTGGACCGAAAGAGCTATTTGGTAGCGATACATTTTCCATAAATTAATTAATTCTGGAGGTAATTGGAGCTTACTCGTATTTAGATCAATTAAAACAAAACCTGACTCCGTCCACAGAAGATGTATCTGAATAAAACAAGAACGGTTTCAAGAGCTCTACCTCATCTTCAGGCCTAAGATGATAAAGAACAAGCCTAAAAAAACTCGAAGTGAATGAGTTGATCACACGATCACTAAGATAATTTCAGTTTTGAGCTATTAAGCATTCAAAATATTTGGGCCTTATAGAACACCGTAACTTTTTCGCGCCATTATTTACATTCCCATTTGTATAACCGAAGGAGTTACGTAGCCCTCTCGAATGGCATTCAATAACGCAAGCATTTCTGCAAGGGAAGCACTTATCGCAACTGTCTCGAAAGAAAAATGATTGAGCAGCGACCCGATGACTGTAAAGTCATAGTTTAGATAACCCAGAAGGAAAGTAAATATTTAAAGGGTAATGCACGCGAAGAGAGATTAAGAAAGTCAAGTGATTTCAAAGTCAGAAAAATCGGATTTGGAAGGATTCTTTAAAACAAACTGGTTACAAGAAATGTTTATTTATATCCACAGAATGTAACAAACCCGACCCAGGTTTCGATGCGTGGCATGATCAGGCGAAGAATGCCAAAAGCACGCAGGATCTAAGGTCAAAAATAGTAAAAGGAAAAATGTAATTGAATAAGGGTAAGTAGAAATAGGGAAAGGGATACCAGGAAATAGAAAATGGGAGGAAAAAGTGAAAGGAGTGAAAAAGGGATAAATAATTCTTGTAACCAGTTTTAGTTATAATGAAATTCCACAAAAAAAAAGAAGACCCAGATCATAAAGGGGCTACTTTAACGTTTACAGCACCTTAAGAAATGCTCCTTATTTTCTCAAAACACAATTTAGACAATGGCACAACAGAATGCATAAAGTGATACCTTAAAGGTACGCGGTAGGCGGGATCGACCATAATCGCATATTCAATATCGAATCGAACATTCGATTCAATACGACTGTCCTATTCGCGCAGTAGCGTACAATTTTGCATATAAATACATTAAAATTTGTTTAATTTTGTATATAAATACATTACAATTGTACAATTGTAATTGTAAAATACAATACAATTTGTACAATTTTGCATATAAATACATTAAAATTTGTTTAATAGGTACTAAAGACTATCAAAAACACTTAGAAGGAGAAAAAAGTTTTGAAAAAAATTATTTGATAAACATCTTACTTCTGTATTCTATACTTTAATACAAAATATTAGAAAAATATATGAGCTACGCAAGACGAAATTAAATATTTCAACATCGATGGCTTTTTAAATTCTAAAAAATTCTTCCGTGTACGATAATATATTTTATTCCTAACTTTGTTGCTATAACCACCTCGTTGGAACCTAAGTTTTGGTATTTGTAAACCTATTTCAACTGAGCAGAGAGCTTATGTTAAGCTTGCACTAGCCAAGTGCTTTTCTGAGGCAACCGGGTCTGAAGTGTCTGATTTTTCAGCAAGGTTCTGCTCACGCTTCCGTAAGATCTCAACGATTTTCAGATCCTGAGAATGTGACATCATAGCCTTTGAGAACCGCGTAACTCCGAGTTCGCGTAACTCGGGATATTTCAACTAAAATGTAACCATAGGTTGCTACATAAAATGATTCCTCAGCTACCGAAAGTGACTCGTTCTGAAATTGCATTCGCTAGCCGTAATGCTTTTACCAGAGGAGCCAAATTCTCAAGTATACATGAACACAGACAAATGCTCACTCTTACATAAGCGAATATCTTTCAAAACAAAGCTATCCGAATCCATATTCGTCACCCGATCGGAAACAGCGAAAAACTCCCTATAGCGGAACAATTGGTTAGCAGGAGCTTTCGTTAACAACGGTATATATTTCCATTTTTATCTTAACGTAAACTGCAACTCATAAATGCTGCGTTTATTTCAATATCTGCCTATTTTATAGGCAATTTTATAGTACAGACACTTCGAATCGTTCTTACGTATAGTATAAATTTATGTTGCATACTTATTGCATGAGTTACTTGTACATATATTAACAATTGGTGAAATTTCGAGATGTTTTCGTTGAAACTTGATAGCCGAGCAAGATATAAATATATTTAATGTAAGATTAATACTATTTTAGATAAACATAGGGAATAATGACACCATTTGACGACTGTCAAATTGAAAGAAGTTTGAAAAAAAATACTTCCACATTACATCTTTGTTCTTTACTTCCTTTGTCATCTTTTCTAGCAGTTGTACGAAAATCTGACTCCAGGAGGACGCTACTGCAAGCTAATAAGAAACTATTTAGCTATAAACGTTATTTTCCGACAGCACCGCCACCTACATAATCTATAAATATTCTCTCGCGAAAAGCAAGTGTCTACATACGAATTCGCCTTGTGCTCTGTTAGCGTGTCTTTTCCCGTTCACCGTCCGGATTTGGCTCCAGACTTCCATATATTCCGCCCGATGAAATATGGAGTGCGTGACTAGATAAGTTTGAAGAAGCCAAATCCGGAATGGATGAGGAAGGAG
This sequence comes from Ladona fulva, assembly GCA_000376725.2. Lineage (NCBI taxonomy): Eukaryota > Metazoa > Arthropoda > Insecta > Odonata > Libellulidae > Ladona > Ladona fulva. Next base: position 1,028,497 of record KZ308272.1, read on the forward strand.
TTGCCAGCAAAATTTGCACTTTTACGACCGTGGCATGCGGGTTAATGCTCCTTGCCAAAGAAAATGCACAGTCAATACAGACGGCTTAACCAAAAAATAGGAATCGTGACTATGCTTTTAGTATCACAGATCTATTATTTTTCTCAGACGTGTTTCAGTTCTTATATTTATAATAAGAGGCATTCATTTTATGAATTACAGAAGTTGGATCGAAACCTTTTTCAAACTTGCAGAATTTTTAATTGCCTTTCCGTGTCATTACTGGGCGAATGGATTCTTGATTACAGATTTTCCCTGTCGAGTAAATACATAAGTACTTTTCGAGGGATTGCACTGTATAAAAGCTCACATGATAGACTATTCCACGTCTTTCCATGAAAATTTAGCCATGCTGTGAGTACAATGCTCCTTTTCTTTCGATCAGCAGATTTTTTATGGTTGGTAGAGTATTCGAGTTGCATGAGAATGCTCCCTTTTATATACATAGAGGATTCGAATGTCCAAAGCAAATAAAGAGAGACATTGAATAAAAAAACGAGTGAATCTGCTGGCAGAGATGAGATAGAGAGAAGAGTTGCGGCTTACCAATCATGGGATTAATGATGATGATTGGAGATTCATTCGCGTATCCAAGCAATTCCCTTCCCGAGCTCTAATTGCTCCCCCCCCCTGACTCTCAACCTATATACTGCGGTACCACGACTCGCGATTGTACCGCGGTTCTTATCTGGAATCCCTATTCCACATCGCATCGAATGCAAAATCCTCGAACTCGTTTCCATGACCCAAAACAACCTAGTCCTAGAGTGAAATTGGATTAAAAAGAACTAGAGTGAGCGTATTTGANGAGTTATAGTAGACGGAATGAACCAACGCTGGACTTAAACTTCTCCGATATTTGAGTAATCCGTTTTCGTATTAACCAATTTCTTCTGTATATTCATATCATTTCTGTTACCACAGTAAATTTCTGCTTTCCACATCTTACAGCACAGTTTTCAGAGATCTCGTAACACATTAAAATGGAACCATTTTCCGATTTCCTCTGTCCAACATTGTAGCTGAACGTGTGTTTTTTTAATTGATTTGGTATCAAATAGCACAATGTTTACTTATAAAGTGAACGAACGTCATTTATACTGCCGTTAAAGGGTTTGGTGGAAAACCGTGCTTATCAGCCCGGTTCATTAAAAACTAACAAAAAACAATATTAACAGTTGTGATATTTGTATCATCAGCATCTTCTTCTTCTAAAGGCAGAGCCATGTCGCTGCAACCACACATCTCTCTCCATAACCATTCCTTTCAAATCCATGTATATCGTACGCCCACAGTACTTTTTATGTCATCAATGAATTTCTTTCTTGGCCTTCCTCTTCCTTCTTTTCCAGTATTTTCACCTCCATCATATTTCCGTAAAGCTGCAAATTTATTTTTTCTTTTCTCCATCTCTCGCAATAGACTCCTCTGCTCTTTAATTTCCCTCAGAGCTTCATCGTTGCTTTTCTTGTTTATCCATTTCGCTCTTGTTAACCTTCTCCAAATCCACATTTCTATTGTTTCTAACCGAGAAGCCGTTTTCCATCTTTCCGAATGTCCAAGTTTCACAACCATAGAGCAATGCATTCCATACAAATGTATTTGCAAAGGATTCTCTAATTTCCAATTTCATATGTTTATTACATAATAGGTTCTTTTTACTTTCATATGCCTTCTCCGCTATCCTCCTTTTCACTTCAGCGGTGCATCTGTTATCTCTTGTGATGATGCTCTCAAGATAGCAATTCTCTTCTACTTGAGTTATACTCGATTCCCCTATCAATAAATTTACAAGGGGTATTTATATAAGGTGAAAAATTGTGGATTTCAGATTTAAAAACACGTAAACAAACAACAGTGTTCGAAAAAGAGAAAGGCTCGCAAATCCCCACTTTTTGTGCGAAATTGATGGAAGAAGAAGCGCTTTCGGATATCGAGGCACGTTCGAAAGAAGTTGAAAAATGAGGCTCTATATGAAACAGAATGATGATGAATGAGTTTCCGACGGTCTCATACAATGGAAAGGGGGAAGAAACTTCCTCGTAAGAACTAGAAGGGTTACAATTTATAAAAGAGAAATGCTGAGCTTAATGGCTGATATTGGCGAAATATTCTAATTTATATTCAAGGACGTATTATTTTCGGGAAAATAACTCAAATTATAGGATAGATTTTTAACGCAAAAAAACTACCTTTCTAAATCACTCCATTGATTATGGGTTCATTTCCCTAATCATATCTAACAAAGTTGGAATTCTTACAAATGGAAGGTTCCAATCATAAATATATGTTTGTGGGTTCCCGAATAAGTTTCAGGAGTTTGTGTAAATATAGATAGGCTTCACAGAGGAATCCTATCATTGAAACAATCGTATTAGAATCTTTAGAGAAGGAAATCAGGAGACATTGCCGGATAGCCAAGGGGGAACGCGTTCGACTTCGGTGATAGCGGTCCTGGGTTAGATTCCCGGTGGGGGCCAACGTGCAAAACGACCTTAGCTGTCGAACCACTTACTAACAATAATAATAATAATAATAATAAATGCACGTGAATTTCCTTTTCATGGCTGACATTAAGTATTTATCGCATTTGGGGAAAAAATAGGTACAAAAATTAAATCCAACATAACTCAAAAGAGAAAATAAATTTATTAGTTAGGTTTAATTCGAAATTTCTATTTTCATTGTTTAAATTTTGAATGAATATATTATAAATTCAAAATATATGACG
>KZ308272.1:1032222-1103222 GCA_000376725.2 Ladona fulva
ATTTACCCTTAAAGCTATAGATGGAGGATAAGTTTTTCATTCCTTGGGGAAGCGCGTTCCAGAGGTTACTAGCTGTGACTGTAAACGATCTGTGAAAAATCTCAGTTCTATGCTGGGGAATCAAGAGTTTCTTGCAACCTCTCGTATTACGGTCATGAATGGTGTCCAAAGATATAAATAACGAGTGAATATATTTAGGAGATCTCGTTGTTAAAAATCTATATGTACTTGACAAAATATGTTGCTTCCGACGCGAATCTAGTTTTAGCAAAGAGAGCTTGGAGTAATGTTCGGAAACGTGATCGTACTTTTTAAGTTGAAAATAAACCTCACCGCGGCGTTTTGCATGCGCTGTAATTTGACGCTTAGTTCTCCTGACAGATCCTCGGACACATTAACAGATACATTCGGACAATTATTAAGAAAAAAATAAGTAACATAGACCGTGATCGTATGAATAAATTCGTATAAAAACCGTAAATTCAAAAATAATCGGCAGGTAGTAAGATTTACGTCTCAATGCAGTGGTAAGCGATTACTTGTATATTGAAGTTCTCATTTCCAAGCCTCCTCCGTGTACGAGGCGGGGACTTCGCCAAGTAGGTACTACTTCTTTCGTTTATTATCATCGTTTTCCAATCTCGGAAACAAGGGAAATGTATTTATGATTTACTGCAAAAATCTGTTTTTTCATGCAAACATCTCTACCTCACGTTTATCGCTAGACTGGCAGAAGTAGCTGGGCTAGTGACTTAATAACTATTTCCTCTTCATAGTAACATTGTCTCATAAATTCGAAATTCAATTATTTACAGAAAGGTTTTGAAATACATCGACGTGGTGAAAACTTGTTAACTCTTACTTTGATGATGACGATTGTGTGCGCTCCGGATCCTATGCGATTCCATTTCTCGTTCGGCCAAGTTCCTCCCATCAAAAATTAATTTCCTGCTGCGACTGATTTTGCTCTTCGTTTAAGAATATTTAATTAACGTGTGAAATGCGCTAAAAATGTGGTAGTAATATCCTTATTAATGAAAAACGGAGGTTAAAAATACGCAATGGAAGATAGGAGTTTCTAGTCCATCAATGAATTTCTTTCTTGGCCTTTCTCTTCTATTTTCCCCTCCATTATACTTTCCAGAAAGCTGTTATGCCTCAGAATATGTCCAACAAATTTAGTTTTTCTTTTCTCCATCTCTCTCAATAAACTCCTCTCCTCTTTAATTTCCCTCAGGACTTCTACGTTGCTTTTCTGGTCTATCCATTTCGATCTCGTTGACCTTCTCCAAATCCACATTTCCATTGCCTCTAACCGAGACATTTCCATCTTTCCCAATGTGCAAGTTTCACAACCATAGACCAATGCATTTTTAATACAAATTTTTTTCCAAGAAAGACCATCATATTGCATTGTTTTGTAATTACCCAAAATATTGATGAGAAAATTCGTAAATTCGCGAAAAGATTATAATTGCGTGTAGCAAGGTCGTAAATATTCGTTAAGCAGTGTAATGAAAAGGAGTATATACCCTTTTTTCGTGCACAAGCAACAAAGGTAAGAATTTATGCATCCTTGCATGTTTTAAACGATTAACGATCTATTATGTTCCTGTTCTTACGAACATGTTATCATTCTCCTTCAAGCAATTGACTGACTTTCATGTTCAGAAAGATCAATCGATCATATTTTGTAGTTATTTTATATTGTTAGCGCAATCCTTAGTCTTTATACAGGAATTGTAGCTTCAAACTTAAATCCTCAAATCCTTAAGCCTCAAACTTAAGTCTCCCTAACGACAGCAATTACGCCTCTGGTTGAGGGTCCGTCGAGCGTTCAGCCCGAAGGTTCAACCGAACCTTACACCCTTCATTAGATTCCAAAATCTATGGATAGGGAATGAGGAACATTACACAATATGAGGAGTAAGGTTGTTTGCCTTAACCTCTCATCCGAGAATTTTATTAGTTTAAAACGTTCACGTATGTACAGCACCATGATCCTATGAATAACGTTTTATACAGGAGTAAGTCAAGTAGATGCCATTATTCAGCAACACCTGGTAGAATTAGAATTACTTTTAGTGCTTTGAAAGCTAGGGTCATTTGCACATCTGCTAGAGGCTCAGCAAAGTGTAATACGTTTCTTCAAGCCATAACAAATCAGTGAGCATTACCATGATGCTTCAGTGCGGAAGATGATGATAATAATAATAGCACGGCTTTATTTCAGGGCGAGAGTAGTTCGCATCTTCTTACATCTGACCCTAATCCATCTAGGATGAGAATCTTTAGGAGAAAGACGTTTCAAACTAAGGCTTAATTACTCAACTAACTCAGGGAAATTAAGTTCTTGGGGAACGTTGCGGATAGTATACATCCTCCCAGTTACATGGACATATTTGATATTACCTGAAAGTCAGAGAAATAGATAATAGGACTAGTCGCCTCATGAATTAATTACCTCCGTGTTCCGCGACAGTAATCGGATATGAAAGGTGACTCATAGTGCGTACACCCCCTACCGCGCTCCGAAACGAAGATGCTCGTAGGGTGCATGTGTGTATGTAGATCCTCCATAACTCTTCATAATTAATTCATAACATTAATAGCTTAAATATCACCATAGCGATGTCCCAGACTGACAAGGAAATTATATAAAGCCGACAGCGCAGATTTTGATGAAACTTAGTAATTAGATAGACTAGTGGATATAGACAAGATTAACGAATTACCCATCAAATAGGATTTTATGAGCTGTAGTTTTCGCGGAATGGGGCCTTAAATTGTTTCAATAACCTCATACACGTAACTGTAAAAAGTAGCCAATAAAAATCCACAGCCTAAACCACTGGCATGAATGAGTTGCTAATTTTTTGGCGTATAGCACCAACCAACCAGGTACTAGTAAAGTTAAATATATGACCCAGCTATCACGGGTTCGAGTTCAGAAAATACCTATATATCGGTTATTCTCATATGATTGCATTGTGCCGATTTACAACAATCTTTCGATTAACTTACCGGAAAAGTATCGATTCCCAACCTAAGGTATCGTTACAGGACGTGCCTAGTAAAGTTAACAGTAAGGACACCTTCCAAAAGGATCCTGGGTTCGAAGCCCGACCGCTACGATTATCTATCATGAGAAATTCATTGTAGTTTAATTGTTTTATGCCATTCCCGAAAGAATATAGGCCTGTCACTCGAGCTGTAAGAATGTAAATGTGGATTAGCAATGCAAACGGCATTGATGATTACTATAGAGGAAATGAAAGTAAATTAAAGTGACATTAATCTCTATCTTGTACCAAATTGTGGAGAGTATGACAGTGTTATCAAATCTCCTCGAGCGATGCACGAGGGAAGAGGTTAAGATCGCGAAGGAAAACTTGACCAAAATAAAACTCTGGAGTAGAGGAATTATCCAGAATTCTCCTTATCCAGTCAAAACTCAATCAAGAATTTCGAGGGTGTACGTCCAAACACTCGATGCAGATCAGATAGGCGGTGTTTTAATGGAAGGACGCTTCCTCCATATCAACGGCTAAAGGATCAACGACACATCTCCTTTAACTTTCGACCCGAGGCGACCTTTTCTGTAGCGAGCGCTTCGCACTTTGCACCTCGCCTTATTTTTATGAAATAACCCATTTTTTACCGGAGCTATCTCTTTAAACATTGAAAGCTTTACATTTCTCGGCGTCGGGTAAAACTCTCGTTAATAATAAATGAATGGGCGATCTGACATGGAGTGCCTCTCGAAAACTTTCCCCTCGACTGCCTCCGAAAGTCAAGATTATGAGATTAAAAAATTCCTCATTTTGCTGCACAATTTCGAGAAATTATAATTGTTTATAGAAATGCTCGATATTTATGTTATGAGATTAAAAAATTCCTGAAGGTGTCCCCATATCTCCCACAATATATGGCGCGAGAAAACTGCCCGAGTAGATATTAAACGTGAGAAGGTGGGAAATTTAATAGACCTGTGCACGGAATGGGAAGAATTCCTTCTTAAATGCGATCAAAATAAAGCCATTAATTCAGTGGAAATTTAATATAATATTTATTATAATTAATCAAATAACTATGTTAAAGTTTCACAAAATTTTGTGAAATAATAGTTATTTCAGCCAGTAATGTTATGGAGTCACCTAGTCACGGCTTCTTCCATCAATTCTATTCATTATCGTTGTATCAGATAACATATTATAGAAATGTAAACTGGGAAAGAAGCCTAGATTGAGTTAGACAATACGATGATTCCGGCACTTCAACCTCAATTGTCAGACTGGGTCAGTATTTGGGTCAGTTTTGTTGTAATTAGACGAAAGAAGACACTCTTCTCTATCAATCTAGCCTCTATGTTGACTTCTATCAATATTTTGGTAAACTTTCTCAGGAAGTGAATTAATGTAATCCTTAGCATATATTCCAATTCGGATATCTTGCGAAATGAGTTCAAATAAACAGTGAAACGTTACTATGGAAAAATATCAAGATTCAATATCGACACCAACGGAAATTGTACCTCTCATAATTCATTATTCTATGATTATGAATGGGGACGAAGAAGATGCGAATTCCTGCCTAAAAAACTGCTTGAAGATGAGAAGCGACAGCAAAGTTTAAAGTGACAACAAAGTTAAAATTGATCGATCAAAAGTCTTAATCTCCCGTTTAATACGTCAGTTTCTGGGGCGATGCATATATATTCCCAAACATTTCATAGTGAATAGTATGCTGCTAAGAGGTGGCTACATCGATAGCAACTAGAGAGTTACTGCGTATTTCTTAGCCCGCTTGAGATGGATATAATATCCGTACTAGAATGGGTGCGTCATGGAGAACTTCATTCCGTAAGAAGAAGGAAAAGTTTTAGAATTGGTGCGTAAAATTGTGTGTGTGACCGAAGAGTGTCAATCTCCTGAATCAAGATTTCCAAAGGAGAAGAGATCAGAGGTTACACGTAAACTAAATCTCCAAAGGCTTCTCTTAGTTTAAGTCTGAGATGAATGAATAGTACTTCACTTTCATAAAAAAACTCACTGATATAGTAACCATCGGGTTAATTAAATCTGCTCTCTGAGTGAAGGTATATTCAAGAAATTCACAAATTTGTTCTAGACCCAGGAAATTCGAGCTAATATATTTTCTCTCCATTACTACTAGGAGCACTGACTGAAAGAGCATAAATAATTGAAGAAAGAAAAACAAACTATTATCAATATCGATATATATTTTTTCCACTTACCATTACACTGATACGGGTAAAAGTTTGTTTTTTCTTTCTTCATTTATGGAGCACTAACACAAATTTGTGCCTGAAGCAATTGATAGTAGCATAGACAATAGATAATGTACAAGTAATATTTAGCATCAGAAGGAATTAAAGATTATAAAGTATTAGCAAACCAAGACTCAAGGTACGTAACATTACATACGATTCTTCTAAGCACATATGAATTAGATTTCCGTACCCAACGCCATTCCCCTCACTTTTGGATAGAGGACCTCGACCATTATGTTATACAGCAACCTTACATTCCGCGATGTATTTTACCCAGTCGTCGATTACTTTCTTTAACAGGTAATCCCGCTCTACTTCTATTAAAACCATTTATCTTTACGTATTGTGGCAGGATTAAAACATACATCTTGACCATGCTTAGTAGGGTTATAAATGTGGACGTTAAAGCTTCAAATTCATCGTGAGTGACTGGCAGTTTTTACCTGTTTAGCTCCATAACTGACCTGACGAAAGAAGAGACTCTAAACTTCATTTGTCAGTCAAGCAATCGATTTCCCTCATTTGGACGAAATGACTCTTTCAGCCCGGGTAATGGGGAAGTTCAATTCACCGTCCCCCTTGCGTCGCTTGCTCCAGGAGGCGCTCCCATTCCACTCGTCTCCAATTCTTCCTAAAAGCCACAAGCCTCGTTTTCAGCTTGAAATTTTCCGCGTTCATGTTTAAGCAAGCAAGTAAAGAGTTTTTCATTTCCTCGGTGCAATCGCTATACTGCCAGCGCGTCATTTGCATATGGGTAATTCGACCATTAGATTCATATATTTGGATACAGTCCTTCAACTAGTTCGGAGAAGGATAAAAAAATCGTCTCATTAAAGTATCGTTGAATTAGAGGAAGCTATACCTTACTTGGTTACAAGTGCCTGGAGAAATATTGAAAGGAGCTTTTCGAATGGATACCATTGTCCCCTTACTAACTGGATAGTTCGGATAACAAACCATGAGTTAGAGAGATGAAAGCGAAGCAAATGATTCGAAATTTATTCCCAAGCATCGCATATAAAAAGCTTATATGTGTCGATATCTCGCACCTCGACAACTGATAGAGATACTACAAGTTCGTAAGTATAAAAAAATCCAGCTTTTATCTTATCCAGATAAATAACAATCGACAGCGGCACATAATCTCTTTTCCTGCAGCCATATCTTGATGAATGAAATGCTTCTTATATTTATTCTCGAACAGAATTCAGAAAGATACCTTTCATTCACTTTCATCTCGATATTTTTCATGGCTATGATGATAAGCAAACTATCGAGTGAAGCTAAATAATGGCACTTATTTTGGTACCTCTAAATGAATTCTTTGAAAAGAGCAATGCTTGGCTTCACTTTGCTGTACTTCACGTGAATTTATTCCAGTTATAGCATTCTGTTTTAGCGAGGAAACGGGCAAAATTACCTCACTCCTCATCTTGCCAAGGAAACCTCAACCTCCTCTCCAAAGTTCATTGTAGGCAGTAGTTGAGGGGTTGAGGATTACGACCAGCCTTCGAGCTTATGACTGCACGTACACACACAGACAATCTCTACGAAGACCCTCCGTATAACCAACAAGCAGCCCCGTTTGATGCATTAGCAACAGCGGCATGAAAATGCCTCCCTTATAGAGCTAACTTTTGGCGGACAGAAATACTCGTAGATGCCTTTTATGTGAGTCAGAATTGGAGTGCGGCCGAACCTGCTTGGGCGGGTCAGTGGCTTTCGAGAGTTGCCCGGTTACGAGCATTTCATAAGCGCATTTCTCCGTCCCAAAAATCCACGTCCTCCGAACGCCAACGCTCTCCTTCGAGTCCGACTTTCTTTTTTTCCCGCGAGGCCTCGGACCCAGTTTCTTATCTGGAGATGGAACGCCCTCCCCCGGCCGCGCTCCTTGCAGAGCGTTTGTGGGCCGCGCGGGCCTGCGCAGTGGGGCTCGCATGACCGGGGGATGAGGGCAGCCCGCCCTTTTCGACGGCCCCGGCCGGGGACTTCCTGGCGGGGCTTCGAACCGGAACCTGGCCAAAATTAAACAATATTTTTGCCGGAAAGTAAACCGATCTGAACGAGCAAATATATTGTACATGTTGATCTTATTGATCTCGTTAATGAAGAGACTGGTTTGATCAGCCCACTTCAACATAGCACTCTTTTCATCGGATGGCCCCTGAAACAATTCGACAGCCATCGGGAAGAAACCATCAGGCCGCACTTGATTGACGCATTGTTTGTTTTCGTTGAAAGAAACTCCAAAAACCTTCAACAATGTGTAATGGTTCTATATCTATTTTTTATTCTATATCTATTCTTCTATTCTATTCACACAGAAGGGTTGGATGTAAGAAGAGACTAATAATTCTCAGTCTCGCCCAACAACAAAGGCGTATTATTATTATTGATATTGTTGATATTATTATTATTATTACATTGTTGTTGGTCTTTGTAGCTTCTTTCAACGACGACCAACTCAACCATCAGTGGCTACTTCTACTCAACGTACTACCTGCATTCGAAGAGCTCAACCTCGAAACTCTGCAAGGGATAACGGATTAGCTCCTAAATTAATTAAAGTGGAAAATTCTCCTCGTCGTTTTAATGTGACGTATTAACTAAAAATGTTAAAATGATTTAAATATGTGCAATTGTTTCAGAAGGCAAACAGTAGACCGCTCTGAACACCAGAAAAGGCCGCGGGTTCCCCACCTGTTTTAACCTATCGTTTGTTTACCTCTTTATCCCCTCTACATCCCAAGTACTAACAATACAATTTGATTAATTCATACAATCCCTTTCTCCATCATATTTGTCCTCCAAGCGCCCTCTCAATAGCCAAATTAAACATTCAAACACGTCCCAAGTTTTCCTATCGGCCTATTTACGCTATGTATACACCTTAAGGCAATAGCCAAATATAAGCAGAGCCATCTGCAGGAGTGCTGTGGGGCAGTTGCACCGGGCCCTGCGCCTCTCGGTTAGCTTTGGAGAATCTCCAGTGGAAATCGTATTCGAAATAGGTTTGAAAAAAGTACGCTCAAACGCAGAAATGCTTTGCAGAGTAACTCTAACAGTGTCAGTAACAGTGGCTGAAAAGTCCACTTCAAAATTAAAATAAAATGAAGTTACTTAGATTCCAAAACTGCGGATCCAAAATTTTTAAAGGCACAAAGAGCTTAAGCAAAGGAATTAAATAAAAGTAAGAAAATATAAAGTAATGAGAAGTACCAAAGGAAAGAAAGCTTAGTTAACGATCAGAGTAGATGGTGAATAATTAGAACAGGTAGTTAATTTCTCTTACTAGGGAAGTATTTTATCTTGGGATCGGAGGTGTACAGATGTTTGAAAAAGAGTAGCCAAGGAAGCTTTCAGGAAACGAAGGTAACTGATGATTAGAGATATTGATAAAGGAATAAGGAAAAGATCGGTAAAATCCTTGGCGTGGAGTTTTTTGCTGTATGGGTGTGAAACGTGGACAATACGAAAGGAGGACATTAAAAGATTAGAGGACTTCAAGATCTGCAAGTTGGCTCGATAGAAATACAAACACAGAGATGAGACATTAGAGATGGTCGGGGAAGAGTGGGTTTTAATTAAACTTCGACGGAGGGAATGGGTGGACAAATATTGAGAGGAGTGGTACTAATATAGAATGTAATTGAGGAAAGAATACAAGAGAAAAAGCAGAGGGAAAGACAAATCAAAAATTTTTAGATGACGTAAAGGGTTGGGTAAGTTACCAGTAGGTGAAGGAAATGGCATTCAGTAGGGAATATTAAGGTGAACTTACCGAAAGGTTGAAAACTTATGTATTTGTAATTGATAAAAAGAACCAGGAAAACTACTGTCATCTTAGAAAGACGTAGGCTCTTGCCGTGGCGATTTATTGTTAATTATTGAATTGTGTTAAGAAGGAAATTTTTCCAAGAGAGGACGACAAGTTCGTGTATTTTGTCAATCTAACCAGAGAAAGTTGATAAGATTGACAGATGGAGATATATCCATCCACATAAGATATATCCATCGGACTTGACCTTTAATTTTATTACGTAATTTATAACTGTCGGACCGATTTTGTCGTCAAAGTAAAATTTGTAGTTTATCAGAAATTCTGATTACTTAGAAATTCTTTGGATGTATGCATAGCTTTCTTAGTGAATTTACATCTTAATGTCTACGTTATTTTTGTGAACTGATTGTAGATATATCATCTGTTGTCATTTCTTCCTAATAAATAATTTCGTACTAGTCTTTTATTTCCGGAAGAATTCCAGATTTCCGGCCGAAATTCGCCTGCGTCGAAAAACACCATAACTCTTTCTCCGTCCTTATATCTTCAATTCTTCCCTTACCTAAAACACGTAATTATTCAAGTATAAAAGCCTAAATGCATCTGATGGGCTCTACTTTAATAAATCCAGAAATAACTGCGAGCTCTGTTCGTAGATACAAAGTATCTAAGTATTCGATCGTGCTCTTAATTTATGTGTAAAATTCCTGCGTCGACGATAACCGACGTTCTTAGTAGCATCCAGCTGAAGTCTATGATTGCATCGTTAGTAATATCTCTTGAAGTGATCGAATCATTCAAATGCAAGAGAACTGTGAGCAATACCTTAAAATGCTCGTCCATTCACTCGTAGTTATTGCTCAGAAAGGATATTTCAGAAGGCACTGCGCATCGCTTCTCAATCATATCTAAATATATGCTTATTTCCCGGTATCCGTAGGAAAGTAAAGAAATATTTCTATAGTCAACATATTTTCTCAGACTTACACAACATGGGTAGAACCAGGTAACTGAACCGGAACCGAACCGGAAACCGAAAAATACTTTATTTGCCTCAGTAAAAACCGAAAAACTTGAGATTCCTGAACCTGAACCGATACCGAAAACCTATATTCATTCCGACCCGATTCATTGTTCCCACAATACATTTTTTCTCAAGCTTATTTGGAAGAAGGTTTACAAAACATGTAAAACTACGAATTACAACTATTACTAAATTCTATTGTGAGAAACGAAATATTAGTTTAAAAAATTCTCAGAAAACTCTCAGAAGTTTGAAGCGAAAAAAACGGCTCTAACCGGTTTACCGTTGGAGGCAGGAGCGAAACCGGAATTGAACCAATATCGTTCTCGTATGTCGTTGAACCGGAGCGAAAACCGGAACGAAAAATATTTCGGTTCGCTGTCTTAGGTAGAATATACACGGAATATTTTGTACCTAATTGATCGTATCCCTATATTTGAAATGCAATCAAAGGTCTCCTGAATCTATACATTCACAACAGGAAAATTGCTGCATAGTAGTTTGAAGTATAACCTTCCATATACCATTTACAGTAATAGACTATGTTTTGCGGAACTCTAACACGTGGAATTATAAGAATACCTGGTGCTTTTCCCTTAGTCCTTTCAGCCCCGTTCACACCTAACGATTTATCGTACAATTCTTCTTATTCGAACTAGGTTTAACCTCTGTTTACACCTTCTAATTGGCCATCCAATCTGTCCGACAAGAAAAATCGAACGATAAATCGGTGGTGTAAACGAAACTTTACGGCCGGTTAGAACAAATGATCGCCATCAGGCTACTTAATCTTCCACGTATGTACTTCGAATGGTTTTCGTAAGAGCTCAAAAGACGCACGTTCTTCCGGTATGCAGTGTTCTCCCCTGCTCGTGTCAACTGGGAAAAAAATAAGGGATCTTGAAAAATCTATGTAACGGTTTCAGGAGCTGTGATTGTTTAACCCATTTCAGGTCAATTTTGCGAAAACGCAACATCATTGTTGAATGTGAAATTGTATTTTTTGACAAATCTTCGATTACTTTTGCTGTTTATGTTTTTGTCGTATTCTTGTATTGATTTTTAATGCTAAATTATCATCATTAACAATCCGTAATAAATTTTTAAATTTGTCGAATTTTCTGTTTTTTGAGTCTACCAGAAGGTAAGTTTTTTACTACACAATTAAAATTTGCTGAGTGTTTTTATCGATATCTATTAGGAGAATAATATCTATTGAGCATCTTGCCTTATTTATTTCCAAAAGAAAATACCTTTATCTCCTCTAGCTTCACAATTTAAGACTAGTTTCAGCCAAAGTTGCGTAAGCACAACATTGTTATTTACATATTTACATTTTTTTTACAGAGTTCGCATTCCTTACGCTCTGTATGTATCACGTCAATATAACATAACAAAAGAAAAAAACTGTAAATTTCTCGTTATTTATAACCTTGGCCGTTAATATATTAAGAGTTAAACTAAAAGGACGATGGTTGTTTAGAGCGACGAGATACTTTTAGAGGGAAATAAGTCTAGAATTAAGTAAAGAGGGAAGTAAGTCTAGAATTTCTCACAAGTTGTCACGATCGAATGAGGTACTATTGTAAATAAGGGACCACAAACACAGGACATATTTTCGCCATTAGTGAGCAGAGCCTGAGTGCCTCACGTGCGATGACAGCTTAGAAAAGAGTCCATTATCCGTAATAGCTTCCCCTGGAGCAAGTATTAGTCGATTATTTCGCGGAAGAGAGTTCTCTACAATCCGCTGTGTATACAAGGCGAAACTCCGCGAATCCCACGATGAATCATTCCGAGAATAATGAATACTACACCCGTCTGTATGCAAAAATTCAAATGAATTTGATTGGCGGTTTGCAGTGCGTGAGCGTCAGATGGCAGTTTATCTTAATATCGTTCCAGATGCCTCATCAGTATTCTGCGTAAATCTTGGGATAATGCCTTCAAAATGAATCTCTCTTCTCTATAAGGATGTGAGGAAAATTAAATCGGCACATTGCCAGCAGAAACTTTCGCACACTTATTAGAAAGGTTAAGAGTTTCTGTATGTCTTAACTAAAAATGAGTCATTCTTAAACCATGAAAATAACGAAGAGTGACATTTTTTCGTTTCTAAGGGAATAGTTAACCCTGTACCAGAATTTTGTAAACTGTTCGCCCTGTAATCATCCCTAAGAAACGAATCTAATTACATGATATCAAGAAAGACTTCGAGTGTTTAAAACCAGAGTAAATTAGCACCGAATAAATTACATTTAGCTATATTAATTTTTAGATACAACCCCGTCATCTTCAATATTTATCAGCCTTTACGAGTATTTCTTGAGAAGACTTTAAATGTGCTGATTATATCTTAAAGTTTATTCAAATTCAATAACCAGAGGATTTTGTATTTGTTGCAACTAAGCGCGAAAATATATTCGATACTATTTCTTCAAATATTTTCATCTTTAAATAAATACATTTCTTTTAGTTTTATCGATAATTAGCTTTCTTTGCAATCGTAGAAGAGTTTAATGAGTAAAAATGCAAATCTGCTTGTAAATTGGAGGAAAAACCGAATAAGAAGTGCATTTCTTACAGAGGGCTTTTTTGCTTATAAACGGGTATTCCCCAAAAATCTAAATATTTGAAACGCAAAAGGAAACATTTAGAGACTCGAGCGCCAAAAATTAAGTCATGGCAATGAACAATCATAAAAAATATAGGAGAAATGCATTTACAAGATATTTCACTTAAGAAGACATAATGAAATGAAAAATGTCGGAATATAGAATGAATTTCACAGGAAAAGTATTCTTTACGTTGATGATTCCCTAATAAGTCAAAAGAAACGCCCAGCTAAAGATCTTTAGTAGCCAGCGCTCCACTAACAAATGTATTACGAATTTTCCTCGCTCAAAAATGTAATTTTTCCATATGGATATACGATCCTTCTTAGTATGTGAATTGGCATTGCTTTATTTCCGTTTAAGTGAATGCAAAATAGGTGAATGCAAAAAAAGGCTTGAAGGAGAAAGGCAAAAAAATCTTCTATTCATAAAAGTACGTACAACTATCGTTTCGCCAGTAGTTCTTTGAAAACCACTCAACGTCTCAAAGTCAGCAATTTTCTGCAACCTTCTCCATAAAGGGGCCTGGGTGCAAGAAACAGTTTGGGGCCCTAAATTTTTTGTAATGTAAAAAAAAATTACAAACACGAACATATATTACTAATGCATGTTTATTGAATGGGTGATTTTGTTTTTGCTAATATATTCATTACTTCATAAAAATTACAATTTTTTGCAATTTCTTTTTCGATGCTTAATATATATTTTAGTTCTTGATCGTGTTGGGGCCCCCTCAATTGCCGGGCCCCAGTGCATAGCATCCGCCGCACCCCCCCAGCTCTGTCTCAACCCCTAAAGATGCGTTGTGTAAACTCTCATTACTGTTATAGCATCGCTGGGCAGATGCTGCGTCCTCTGATAGATCTTTCGCCAGTTTAAGACTGATTTATTTGTAATTCATTTGTTTACAGTATACAAATAATACAAAACATCCAAACTAGCAATATTGTCCGTTTCTAACTCTTCGTTACAAAATAAGAGCCGTGAAAATGACAAAATTAACACAACAAACAAAATCAATAGATTATTAAGAAGTTAGAACTAAAGGAAATGAGTTAAAGGTTCAAACGACCATATTTTTGACATGCTGAAAGCACTGTGATACTATAGTCATACTATTGTCTATATGGTGGAAGAACTACGGTCGAAAATTTAACACCATCTTTTAATCAATAAGCTCTCAGCTTTCAGGTAACAGCATTCCTCTGAGAAGAACTCCAGTTCAGTTTTTAACCATAAATTTGCAAAATAATGAGTCGAATCTAACAGAAAATAATTCTTGAAATGAAACGAAAATGCTAGTTTTAACTTCACTTTACAGAGCAGTTAGACAGGAAGCAATTCTGAAATTATTTTAGCCCCTCTTGATATTTATTTACAGTATCGAGGACTCGGTTTGTTGCGGATGTGGGCTTAATCTTTTTATGTGGGCTTTATCGTTCGTTGAATTTTAACTGAGAAAGAAAAACTACATTTTCGCATGCGTAATGGACGTTTTCTTAGGCGAAATGCGCTACGAGACGTATCAATATTCTATACAGAAGACTGCGTCTTCGACTAATGAATGAAAATCATTGAAACATTTAACTATGTGCAAAGTGTTTAACGGCCAATAAAATCGTCAAATATCCTCGGAAAATGTTCGAATTTCGGAGATTTTAGCTATCAAAGGTAACTGTGATAAGTAAAATGAAGTTTCGAATGATATTAAATTAATTGTCGAAGAAAATTAAATTTAAATTAGTTCTAATTATATATTGTACCATCACCGCTTATCGCAAAATAGGCTCGAATGTTCAAACAATTAAATGGACTCGGAAAATGGACGCTTAAATTTACACTCTTCTTCATTTGGCTATAAGAAAGAGGCGATACCGGTTTAAGGTACCGAAACAATAAAAAATAAAAATATTTGAAGATCGTTCGATAGCATTGTTACGAAAATATTTGTGACCTCTAGCGATCTAAAGTTCCCTGGTTATTTTTGCCTGGGGAAAGGCTAGCCTAATCTAGGCTGTGGTAGAGAGGGGATGATAATATTGACTATGTGGAAATTTGTACGGGATAAGCCGATTGGTCGTCCCTGAACCGAAAGCAGAGGAAAAACCCGCGTTACTCTTCGCATCAATACGAGTAGTTCGAAAGACACTCCAAAGATGCCGCTGCCTCGTTTCCTCGTGAACTCCCAGATAAAACTGTGTGTGGCGTTTTTTTGGATCCGAAATCCGCTGGGAGCGTTTTCTACCTATGAAACCGGGACCCCGTTTCGGGTGTATTACAAAGCCGAACGTGGGCACACTTGTCGGTACCACAAATTCGGAAAAACCTGTTCCGACAGCTCACGCGATGATATGCGCTACTCGAGAGAAACCGTTTGGACGCATTGCGTGCACGAAATCCATGGCTCAGCGAGCTGGGCCGAATTCCGAGGAATTCCAAACAAATCTACCAGAGATACACACCAAGGAGTAAATCAAATACCGAGGATTTACATCCACGGGCAGTCTGGCTTTCGAAAACAATGACATTCCTTTACCTAACCCCCAGTAGGGTGGTATGCACATCCCCTAGGGAACAACCCCGGCGGTTTAGTCGAAGACGCAAATGGGCTAATAATCGTAGAATTACCATAGAAAATCTCCTGAGATAGTTTTGTCACGGTATTTAACATTTTCTGAGGCATTGCAAGACGGAGAGTGTACACACCAAGTGAGTTAAAAATTTTCCCAAAGTATGGGAGGAGATTTTCTACAGGTTTGTCGGTCGGAAAATTTGGAAACGATTGCACCAGAATCTGCACCAATTTATAGGCTGCGGGCGAAAATTTCCGATGTGTCAATACCGAAATTCCATTCCTTGCATTGATGGTGATCTGAGAGCTATATCCCGGGCTCGGTCTCTACTTTTTCCCTTCCTTCCTCTTGCAACAGCTCCAAATCTATCGTATCTAACTCTTAAGATGGATATGCAGAGAGCAATAAATGGAGATTAATGCTAGGAGTGTTTGAATAACCTCTGGAAACATCAACTCACACAGTCTCGGTCAATGGATATGGATGGATAATGAAGTATTTTGCTGTATGATACGCAATGTATCTGCTGAACAATCAGCAGCTTGACTATAACTAGTACACTTTAACGCTCTCCCTGGGACGTATCGATAACAGTAACACAACCACTTCGGATGCAGAAGGACGCCTCAGCTGGAACGGCGATTAATCCGAGGATGTCCCCGAAAGAGTCCAATTACATCAGAGATTATTAAATCAGCTGATACGTTTGGAGCACATCCTCAATGTATCTCACGCCAGAAAGAGCAAACAGCTCAGTCGGAGCGCCTAGACGTCTCGAAGCCCTACGCGCACTCCGCCACTTGTTACCCCAACAATTTCGCGCCCATTCGCAAAACGGTCCCAAGAGGGCACCGATCCAAAAAAAAACAATACGAGAGAGGGATAGAGTCCTCGGTGGACGAGCGACAGGTGGTGCTTACCGCCCCTCTCTTCTGCTGCCCCCTATGTCGCCCTGCCTCCTCCTTGGCCTTCTCGATCACTTCGCTCACGAACTTGGACGCGGCCTCCACCAGCTGCGGGTCCGCCTCCCTCTTGGCCTCCATTCGCGAATCGAGTCGAGGTCCCCTGGACGGGGTTCCCCTTGCTTCTTGGTTCGATCGGCTTGCTGCGCCGGGCACGGGATCGATGCCTTTCCGACAGAGCGCGCTCTTTTTCACAGTCCTCGACGCCTCCTACGGGTCATGCCGACACACTCTCCGCGCGCTAGCTCGCTCCACTCTGAGCCGCTTTCGACTCTCGCTTCGTCTCCCTCCCCAGTTCCCCCCTCGCCCTCCCCACGGCTCCCTCCGCATCCAAGATGATCGCGCACGGAGGGGAACAGGTGCGTCCTCAGTCTGCTTCGATTGGAGGGACCCTCATCAGGAATCTCGGGAATTAAAGGGGTTTCCACAAAGGAGATTTTAGCTTAGGGACGTGACAAAGGTCGTTTTAATCGGCACTCCGTCTGCGGGGGAATCGAGCTGCGCTCTCCGGTTGTGCAGGAGCTCGGTTTCGGAATCCAACCCGAGGGTAACCTTAAGGCAGGACGGGCAAGGACAGAGGTAAATTCAGAGGGAGCAGGAGCATGCGGCACCCAATAGAAAGACGCTTAGTGCCTTAGTTATGATTGATGAAATGTTAACTTTTCCTCTGCTCATAGAATCATTATCGGCATAATATTTTGATTTTCAGTGAAATAAATTGTCTTTGTAGTTAATTAGTTAGATTTTTACCCCGCAGGCCGCCAGTGGTGTACAGCAGGGGGTGTATTAACACTCAAGGTGTCTAGTCCCCAGGAAATACTTCTGAAAACCGGAATGTTACTGAGAAGTTGTTTAAATCTGAGCATCAACTTACATGGTAACATTATGCTTCTTACAAATCCTCTCTATTCCTCTGAAACACGCTTTCTAAATGTATAGACAGTACTACTAAGGGCACGACATATAGTGAGCACAAAATATTTCTCTCATGTGTCACTTAGGACAATTGTTTTGATCAAGACTTATATACACTTCTTCCTCTCAGTATTTTCGGACTTCTTTTCTACTCAACAATCCCTTAATACAACATATATGGGACTACACACCAACTGTACGTCGAAGAATGAAGAGGATCAAGGAACCCAAACGATACATACTCTGCTTGAGTCACACACCAAGAGGAAATGAAAAAAAAGCTGTAAAAAATTAGTCCTAGTTATACCTTCATTATCCAGTTTATTTTAGGTTAGGTTAGGTTAGATTACTTCAAATATAAGAGCCTATCTCCACTACTTCCTAAAATAATAAACAATTCTATTAGCCTTCTTCGGGGGTTATAACTGCCTTAGAGGGTTTCCACCGCTCATAATGACATCCTTGAAGCCGATGAGCAACAAGGCAAAAGGGTCAGACCGACCGAGAGGAAGTAAACGTTGATGCGAAGTAGAACTCAACATTTTAGATTTCTAAAACCTCCGGCTGGGATAATCATAACTGATGACTATATATATATTAGATATATGTCAGAGAATTCATATATATATTAGTATATTATCGTAAGAACTTTAATGTTGATATCAGCATTTTTACTGTAATGTATATATGTGCGCTTTCTGTATATTCCTTATTTGTATCTTAAGTTAACTAAAGTTTTTGTATTATCAATCTTAAATAACTCATTTTATTGTGTTATCGCGTTTTTTCGACCCTCCTTTTTCGTGAGTATTTTCCCAAAACTTAGGTTTTTCTGTCAAGCTTAAGCTGTCATTTTTCCTATACTTAAGTCTTTTATTACTTTTTCATTAATTACTGTAAATTTTATAAATATATACGAGATTAGGCGGATGAGAGGTCCACTTAGGCCTAACCACGTCCATCTATTTATCCAAAAACCTTGTCTTTCGGGCCCCTCCCCCACTGAATTGCCTCCTGAGCAAGAATCAACGAGTCTCCTGAAAGCGCCCTTCACACGAAGGTGCTTCTTAACCTTTGCGGGTCCTCTGCAACCTTAAGTACTAACCCAAACTTCGCAAAACACCGCGCCATGTGCTTGTTATAATTTCAACTCAACACCATTAAAAATGGAAATACTTAGGATTGAATAAAACTTTCGAATTACATACTCGCTACGTTCCAGTTAATCTCATAAATATCAGCTCTTTCACGATCTCTCAATACTAACGTCAGTAACTATCTCATGTATTACGACACATCGGTTCAGCATTGCATTGATGTATTATAATTATAAACTAGGATGGTTAGGAGGTGATAGGTTTGATAACTTTAATTGGCTACAGCATTCACCCGGAAAGTGTAAGATCCGGGTTCGAGTCCCAGTCCTGTCTGACTTTTCCCTTTCTCCTTATAAATAAGGATTTACGATTTTATGACTTTAAAGTTTTGGCTTCTTTCGTGCATGATTAAAACTGCCGACGAAAGACTCTTGCCTTCATTGATATTTTCGTAAACGAATCAAAGAATAAAATTCAGTCTTCTTTTAGTATATATTGGTCTACGGTTTAATGCTTTTTACCTGATGATGACGATTACTCGTCGAAACCTGGTCTTGTTTATTCTTCAAATATAATTTTTGTGGAAATTTTATTTCTAATTTTTTCTAAGAAATTTTCCTGCTATTTAGATAGCAAGATGACAAGTAATACTTGTAGCATCCCGGCTATTTTACAATCTAAGGACTCCTGAATATAATAATTGCCAATCCCAGGATCCCGGGAATTCCTCCGGATTACGAACTTGAGACAAATTGACGGTAAAATTATACTAATTCTTTTAATTTTCAGATTACTAATTGATATCTTGCTAGATAAAATCGATTTTCTTAACCACTCGGATATAATAAATAAATAAAATATTTAAATAAGCGATGAAAATCTTTAATGCTCTGGTCTTTGATAAGAAAAATTTGAAAAATGCTACGAAATAAATTGAAGAAAAATTATAAATTACATAAAAACCGTAAAATGGTTAGGAAGTTATGACCTCAGTTATGTCCATAAAAATAACGAATCTATAAAATACTTCACTATTCAAAGCACTATATCTAATTAATTTTTTCGCTGAAATTCCAAGAGAAAGGAAGTAAGCACTGTGTTCTGCGTCTGGGAATCATTTAAGGGAGCACTTTCTGTAATATTAGAAGAGAAGATAAGAGCTGGACCAAAAGCTAAAGGTCAAAGGGACGATGAAATACATGTACGTGTCGAGTCCGTAGTGTTCTAAGGAGAGGTCTACGATGGACGAAGGGGCCAGAGGCAATTTCTTAAGTCTTATCTCAACTTATGACAAACCGGGATTTCCCGGGATATAGCCCGACTTTCCCGGGAAACGAATAGTTCGTCTTATCTCCTGTATACTGGGAAAGTGGGATCCGGAATAACAAGCAATGTTTTTTTTTACTAATTACAACCAATGGATATAGCAGGTGAGGAAGTCAGTTGAATAACCAGAGAGTATTCTATCAACAAAAAAACAATCAATGCTTGCAAATCATACAAAGTGGGTTATAGGAAATGGTTCCTAAAAACCAATTAATCTCTTGTAAGGGTTTGAAACATAGACTGAAGATGCAGCGGAGAAAAGGTGATTAGAGTCAATGGAGATGGAGCGCTTGATAAATGTTGAAAATCAAATCTCCAGAGTAACTGAAGAAGAAATCCTTCGAAGAGCAAACGTAGAGAACTTTCTAAGGAAAACTTAGATGAGAAGACGAGAGAAATTGGGTGGACACACTTTGGTGCAAAATAGTCTTTAAAGTGACTTTGGTCGGAATAGCGGAAAGGAGGAATTCAAGATGAAAACCTAGGTCAGAATGTGAGAGGCAGGTGATTGTTAATGTTAGGAATATTGAGGGTAGAAAGCGATTGGCATAAGACAGGACGGATTGGGGATTGTCAACAAATCAATTCTTAGATCAGAAAGGGACTTTGCACAGGAAACCGCGCGCCTGAGAAAATGCATGGTGAAAACGGAAGTGGAAAGGTCAGACGTAGCTGGGACCCGAACCATTATCTCCAAACTTTCAGTCGGCAGCAATAAACAAGGGATGGGCAACCTAAGGCGAATCCATTAATAGTGGCACTTCACATAATTATAATTGGCTCATTAAATCCAGAGAAAAACGAAAAATAAATTTCTTGCAACATTTACATATGTACTCACACATATGCGCAGAGTAAAACCTACTGATGAACTGTGGAAAACTGTGGACAACTCTAGGAAACATACAGTGAAAAAAGTACTCTTCTCTCTTCTTTTTATTTTGGTCTACCAATAAATTACAGCAAGAGAATTTATTATAACTGATTGTATGGTGCTTACAAATTAAACTAAACCAACTGGTGCATGAACAGGCAATCAACGTAGAGCAATCTCACCCCTTTCCGGGAAAACTTTTTGGGCACAGCTAATCGTGACAACTTCTCCAGATGATTTCTCGTACAAAAAAATTACTATCACAAACACTAATAAATAAAGTTTTAGTTCTAGAATAATTATCAACTCAGTGGTAGATTTCATTAATATTTAAAAGAATCTCTATTAACTCCGGTTAAAATTTAATTGCTAAGAAAACTTATGCATACCCGTCATAACCTCTGATAATATATTCCATATCTTACATAATAGTGTGTGTGTGTGTGCACGTATGTTTGTCCGCCTAAAACACGAGAACCAAAACTTGCACGATTTTCAAACTTTCGAGGTTTATAAATGTCTTCCCAGATTAGAAAAAAAGGCTATTTTTTATTCACCTAACTGTACCCGGTTCGACTACAGACGTTTAAAACAGTGTACATAAGAAATTCACGTAAACCTCAAATTCGCCGCTCGCAGGCTTCATTTCTTTTGAAAATTTAAATTAGAAAGAATAGTCGTACGAAATCGAGACAAGCACCAAAAGAAAGTTAATTAAATACAAATTCTTATTTTGGCGGTAGAACATTACTTTCGATTCGAAAATGCGAGAATTTTGATTTGATTTGATTTTTGATTTGAATTTTGAAAATTGATAATTTTGATATTTTGAATTTTGATAACATTTTGTGAAATTTTGCTGTTTTAAACAACCGGTCCCCTTGACGACTAATTCCATTGTTAAATCCGAGCTCATGCATTTTCATATTTCTTCCATTGAAATTCAACGGGTACTTCAGCTATAATTATAAAAACCATGATCATTTCATTGCGATGTTTATTTTATTTCTATCAAGAAAAAGGATTTAAGGAACAGTTTAAGCTGATGTTTGATCCATTGCAGACTTCATTAATAGTTCAAAACGATAATTGTTCACGCAAAATGTTAACAAAACAATAAAGAAAAACTGTTAAAAGTTTTATAATCACTCACAGGAAATGTTCATGCCTTAATCAAGACATATTTGGAGAACAAATAGCCGCCAAAATTTCTTTAAACGATGGACCACCTCCCAACCAACCAAATCTTTTACGTTTCCCTTACTAATGTTCCGTCTTCTGATAGATCCATGTTCCTTCAAGATCCCTCATCAACAGCAGTGATCACTCCGGAGATTGGTTTGCTGTACCCCACCGTTTTCCCACTCCTTTCTCCTTCCAGCTGGCCACTCCATTCCAGTATGATTTCTTGCTTAAGCATAACTCATTATTTGCTGGATACATTCCATCCTTGATCTTTCACAGTAATTCTTTCCATTAAGGTCCCTCTCCAATTTCATTTCCTTTGCCCTCTGGTAACTGACCTCTACTTTAATAACCCCCACGCCCATTTATCTCTTTCTGTTTCAATTTTTCCAGCATCCTGACTCCTATATCTTTCTTTCGCCATCTCAAGATCTCAGGTTCCTCTTTCGATTTATTACTTCCATCAAAACCTTTTCCCCGCTCCAATCTTTAACCCCTCCTCCTTTGTCTTTCATAAAAGCGTCTCCTTCACTAGCGATTAAAGGCCCAATGGAAGATGCAATAAAGGATTACCTGATGCACTTATGAAACCACTGACTCGAGGAATCCAAGAAAACAATAATTTAACGAAGGTAGAGAGTAAGTTTTACTTTTCCATTT
The DNA here is from genome assembly GCA_000376725.2 of Ladona fulva. Taxonomy (NCBI): domain Eukaryota; kingdom Metazoa; phylum Arthropoda; class Insecta; order Odonata; family Libellulidae; genus Ladona; species Ladona fulva. The sequence continues at coordinate 1,054,528 of KZ308272.1, forward strand.
AGTGACGTGTAATAAGAAAATGTAAAACGAGCAAAACCTCGAATTTTTCATCAACTCGTGAAATGATTCGAATACATCAGATTTACTTTTGTGGTACTAAAACATTGAAACATAGAACATTACGTCGAGCTCACATTTACGAAGTACACAGAAGTTAATTAGTAAAGCAGGAAAAATGGTTAATTTAGTAGGAATTATTTGGTGATAATCTATTGGAGCTAATTTAGTCGTATAGTCCTGCTACCACAACTATATAAATGGAATGGTTTTGGTAAAGGCAATACGATAATGTATCTTCATTTACTTTTTCGGCCTTGGCTCTGGGTGTGATAATGCGAAAATGATTGCTGAGGTATGAGTTATGCTGAATAATGGCATTCGTATCGTCTTTAGTGAATGTCTTGAAGAGTGTTGTTCCTAAATAGGATATTTTCTTCACTTCTACGCTGACGTTTTCCACTTATAGCTTTCTTACGCAGTTTACTCAGAAAACAAGAGCAAACAACCTCACTTCTCGATAAATAAGAACCAAGCACTTCGTAATTACCTAGGGGGTAAAGTGGAAATAACCGATAGATGTATTGTCTTTCCATTAAGACATTTCATTAAGTCATTCCACGAAGTACAGCCAGAAATGATTGATTATACTCACTCCTCATCTTATCTCACTCACGCCCCATCCCCTTCTCCAAGGTTTTTTGTCGCTAATGGTTGAAGGGTTGAGGGCCAACCAACAAGCCTTCAGGCTGACGACTCTACAGACAGATAGGATGTTAAGTTCTAAAACGGGGAATCCCGGTAATTTATTCTCGAGACAAGGATTATAACAAAATAATGAAATCGCCAAAGCTAGAATTATGGAACACAAATTAAAATAGGAATGAAAATGATGGAGAATCACATTAACCTCACATAATGTAATCCTAAATTCTAGATATTGAGTGGGAGAAGTATTTGGTAATTAAAACCCACGAAGTAGAAACTTAATCTACTTGTCATTTCATCTTGTTCTTCGATTCATTTAAATATATTTATACATAACCTTATAATCAGAGGAAATTGTATCAAAGTGTTCACCCGTGGAATCTGCAAGCCGTTTCGGATCCGACGGCGATGAGACTTTGAAACCATGACGAAACAAAGATAAGAGGAGATTTCGGGCGACTTTTCTGATTAGAGATCCGCTATCCTCAAGAGAAGACAATTTTTGTTTAGATAGTACAATATTCTATAATTTCTCCTTTTGTGTAGTAGATGCCCAGTGCTTTCCTTATTTCTGTTCGCAGATAATGACAATTATAAAACATTACGAAACGACGCTCTTTTATGAAAATGAAAATTTGAATCCTATTTTAAGAAAGTGTCAAAGGAAAGTCTCCATACCAGAATCTTCGCGCAGTTGAATTGTATCTCTAAAAGAAACGAAATCTTTCCTTATGCCTTTTTAAGAAAGAAAATTAAAAATTAAAGTCCTATTGTTTCGAAGGATTGCTATTTTCCTCTGTCATCTTATGAAATTAATCTCTTTTTAAAATTTTTAATGGATTTTCAGTGACTGAAATACTGAATCATTCTCATTTCTATGGTGAAATACGGTCCTGAGATTTAAAGAGTTACATTTTCCATTACCACCCATAAACGGAAGAAAAGAAAAGAACGTTTGGAGAACGATACTTTTAATATACGTACAGCAGAGTCTCAATTATGCGAGGATTTGTATTATCCAAGTTACATATTTTAGTGCTTTGTCTTTTCCTCTCACATATTTACCAACGCATCGCTTTAGTTACTTTCGCTGTAACTGCCCCATGCCAGATGAGCATAGCGTTTGCAGAATAATCTGGAGATAATAATCGGAGGAAAAACTGATAACTGCATCCGGAAAATCGACGTATGTATTATGAAAGAAAAGAGAAATATTTTATATAAAATAGTTTCATATAAAAGTGAATTTTAAATTGTAAATACACGTCTTACTACGGCAAATGATGAAAATAGCCTGTCTATTTCATGATTTACGCACGAAAGCTGATCTACTAGGCCCACATTCACCCGGATAATTGGAACTCTACCGTACTATGAATCATTGTGCAGCTTTTGAGAAAACGTCACAAGCGCGGAAGTTTTCCCTTCATTCTAAAGATAATACTCCGAAGAGTTTCAGCCACAAGTTGTTCTTGGTGACTCAAGATATAGTGAGTTGGGTCCATAGTTTCAAACTTGGAATGCATCTTGTCCACTATGATACGGAGTCGAAGCATGCGACTGTCCAGGCCTTCCGAATATGAGGATTCCCGAAACAAGGCTCTCGAAACTTTCAACGTGTAGCTCTGTCACTTCCCTTCCAATCGTTTTGCTTTCATAGCGAGCGTCCGGCTGTGAAAAAAGAACCTGAAGAAAGATGCATGTTCAGAATATTTATTGCAGGCCAAATCATTTCTCTGGGTCAGTGACCTTGTTCCCAAACAGGTTTATCTCCCCACGTGTCTCACTCAACTTTCGCCTCCTCTCTTTCGGCTTCCGATTCCCGGATTATGCTTTCCATTCAATTCCGTTGTATCTAACGCAAGCTATCCGCCCACATTTAATTTATGCCGACTCTCTGAATTTACAATTAGATGAGACGGCTGTTTTGGATATCTAATTTGCGTTCATCAGTTGTCAAGGGGATTATCAAATAAAAACAAAACAAAAATTCTAGTATTTTCGAACTGTGGGCTAATTTCCATGAAAATAGACTGCTTCCCTTTGTTACTGCATTCACTACTGTTACTGGGAAATTGATTTAATTTATTACCAGAGGTGATGTTCTCCACGAGCGATAAAATTAGCTACAGCTTACCTCTTGTTAGTATCAATTCGTTCAGATGTAAAAGGACGTTTGTATACCTGAATACATCTAAATGGCAGTGCGGGTTCTTCAACAATGGAGACAGACCCATTACACCATTGTCTCCGGAATTTAAACAGCTGCCGTACGTGAGACGCACTATCTTTCCCGAGCTGAAATTCTTCTAACAAGATGGGTATGCTTCTTTTGTCAACAAAATTAATCAATGGATAAAATGACTTATTAATTAATTGCCTTAAAATTAATCAATGGATAAATGCCTTTATAAATGGAATCGTAAACATTTTAACCATCCTCTAATTCTATTACAGCATTTCTATATAAATCTGTATTTTAAATCTTGCGGATGTTTTGTTAAGTGTTTCGTATATTTTAGGTTTGAAATTTTCGATGTATCAATGGTAAATTGATTGCAAAGGAAAGCACTCGGAAGTTCACCTAATACCTTTTTATTTCCTTCGGCTCATTAGTAAATCGCAAGGTCGCTTTACGTAAAGTAAAAATAAGCTCCCATGGTAGTGTCAAGCAGCCCTATTTTAGGCAAGCTTTCTTCTACATCTAAATATGTACCCTGTAAGCCGCCTTTCGGCGTGTGGCAGGGGGTGCATGCACCATGACTCTACTTCCCTAATCAATTACTTTCGTGTCTCGTTCGCGGAAAAATTATTTTTTAAGCGGCTTTTTCTAGAATTTATTTCATTGATTTTTCTCTTAGTATCAGAACGGCCTATGTGACAGTGAGGACACAATATCAGCTACACCTAAAAGTATACCTTTTATGAACCTATTAAAGAATCTTCTATCTTCTAGAGAATCTCATCCTGCGTTCTTAAGTATTTGAGTAAAACTCACTAATTTGTCGTAACAATTTTTTACGAAACGAATCGCCTTTCCCTGTATTATTTCTAATTCTTGAATGCGACACTTTTCGTCAGGACCCCATACACTACACGCTCTTCTAAAACTTAGTGTACGCATTGAGAAACGACGCGAAATTCAAGCTGGTAAATACAATAACGCTTCAACAAGCTCGGCAATTCCTTTCTGGAGATAAAATCGACCCACAAACGAACGTAAGCCAGTTTTCATTTTTTGCGCGCTGACATGTCATTCCTTCGACATTTATGAATTCCTGTCCGAAGAGGTAGAGAGACTGGACATTTAATCAGAAAAAACTCGGTTACTTTCAAATAGATTTTACCCTCTCTCACTCAAACTCTTATAATGGAATACCATAAGCTTATACGTTCTCAATCTTTTCGTATTAAATTCACCGGCACCCACAATAAAGACGGTACAAGTTATAGATCAAAGAACAATTTAGACCAAAACTATGCTTCTTCAANTTAAAAGGGTAATGTATAAATAAAATACATGACTTATGATTAAATATCCTATTTATCTACCTTGGTTAATGAACATTATCATAACATTTAACAGCGTATAGGAAATGGAAATTATTTTCAATTAAAATGTATGTAAATATTATTCGTTAAAATAATATAATTTTTTGAGTAACTATATGGGTTACACAAAAAACATAATTTAAAGAAGATTTGTGAAGTTTTTATTTCAAAACAGGGATAACTTCCTGGATGACCCTTGTGTTTCACTCATGTGTAGTTCAACCCCAGATTTTTTTCATCAAAATTTTGTATTTAAAAGTCGACCTACATCTACATAAATACCCTGCAATATGTGCAAAATACCCTGTGAATGCATGTTAAGGAGGTTTTACTGTAGTAGTTATTTTGGAGTGATTTTATGTATTTAACTATGGATCTGGGAACCTTTTGAAAATCGTCTTGTGGCTAATAAATGTTATGCCAAAGAACTTTTCCAAAAGAGGTATCTATTCGTATGTGTTTGTTGATTTTTGGATCAATTTCATCAGTGACATTGAACTAGAAGTTTTTCATGTATTTAATTTAGGTATTTCTAAAAGGAACTTAGGAATTCACTTTCCATTCTTCCTTTAAAAATACTATTAGAAAGAACTCTGAATGCTATTAGTATATCGCAGGTATGTATTTATGAAATTATATTTTATGTTCAAGCTTTTTAATTTTACCATTGCTAACATCAGTGTTGAAACAAGATTTCAAAGGGAAAGGAAAATGTTGTTATTTTTAAAAGTGCGTATTTCATTGAATTTTGAGCTGAAATTAGTTATGTAGTGGTAAAATTATTCTCTTTTTTTGTAGGCAAAAGTGTTGCAGCTGGACAGCAAACTGAAATACCCTGTTCTTATGTCTTTCAACTTTTTGGTTGTCATGTCTAGTAGTTTGGGAGGCACAAATGCAATGGTGGAGAATTCAGAAGCAGAATCTTAGCAATAACATTTACGATTCAAGATTTTTTTGTAAACGGACTGCCATGTTTCATTCCAGAAGCTCTATTTTTTGTTGTTATCTCATTGATGTACTTTATATGTGACCAGTGTGGCCTTAGTAAGCTTTACATACTGATGTAAATTGCTAAAGTGGTGAATTTTCTATTAATCGAAGGTTTTAGTTGTTGTGTAACAATATTCCAACAAAATTTGGCTGTTTCTTGTATATTGCTTTTTATACAATTTTAAATTATTATTTTTGTAAGTCTAATTTCAATTTAAAATAAAATTTTTGTAAATTTTATGAGTGTATATACATTTTATGCTTATGTTAGATTTATAAAATTCCTTAACTGTGAGGGTTTTGTGAAGAATTATGGTATATTAATTACGTAGTGAATACTTCATGTTTTAAAAAAGGAAACTAATATCTCTCGTGTACTTAATAGAAATGATTGTTATAACTGTAGAGACTTAACAGTTAACAGTAAATTTAAACTATTATTTTTTTATGGGAAAGTACAACCCTGAAATTTATTAGTCTAAATTCTGAGGAAAAACATGACTAAAATGAAACAAAAATTTCTGCTAATTCCTTGTTAGGAGATGTCGTAACTATTAATGTTACTCAGTCACAGAGCCCAGGTGTCAGCATCTAAAGTGTGGCAACAGCATTGTAGCCAACTATAAATATTATTAAAACAACATTATTTGATGTCTTTGTGATAGACACCACTTACTACCAGAATTTGCAGTCGAGATTAAGTTAAATGTTTTTCTCAATTTCTTATTTGCCTCCATTCCCTAAAATGCGATAGCATATGTTGTAAAGCAATTTTTATTAAAACATTCTAAAAAACCAATGCATTCTTTTGGAAAAACTATGAGTTCAAGGTTTTCTGGGGTCAAACCAAAGGTAGCTGAGTCAGATACATATTTTTCTGGTACCTGTCTCTATATGCCAAAATATCAGAAACTCATTGGTGATTTAAACTGTAGATAATAATAATGATTTTTACTAGCTGCTCAACATTTATAATTATGAGTGAAATGTAATAATTTAAGGCAATTTTACGGGAGAATCCATTGCTCATAAAGCCCTTTTGAGCTTCTTAACTTCTTGAGGGTCATTCATTATCTTTGTCTGAAAGTGTATTCAAGTACTAAGTAACATTGAAATCTGTGCTGCCAGCACTTGATAATCTCCATGTATTACATAGTAATTTTTGGCTTAAGTATTTGTGGCTTTGCTTCAATATGATTCCATTTGTGGATTTGCGAATGGGAATGAATGCGATCACTTAAGAAAAATTATCTTGCGACGTAAATCACATTGTGAGTTGTACGATATGTTTTCGATTAAAAACTGTAAATGCTCCGGTAGTCAATCTGTGCTACGGAACCTATGGAACGTAATTTAATTTGCTTTACGCACTTCTTTTTTCTTCCCGGGAAAGTGGTAGCATGTTTAAATTAGCACATCCATGTAATCCAAACATAATAACTGCCCTTCGTTCTCATTCTAATTTTCGAGAAATAGTACATTGGAAAATATCTACCATTTAATGGTGAGTTATTCATTACATTCTTGGTAGTAAAATAATTGGGTTCTCTTCGGTGAATTTTTAAAAATGGTCGTAAGCGGATTAATGTTTCAATCTTACCGAAACTAATTTATCTTTGAGATATATAACGAAGTTTAAGTTTTTAATTTACTCAGTGCAATGTAGGAAAATTCGATTAATCAATATATTTATGAATTTTCTTATGAAATTATCCTCTCGTAACCAAGTCGTTGAATTTAGTGCGGAAGCACATGTGATTATAGACTAATTCTAAACCTGAATATTTAGTCAAATATTCTATAATTTACATATATTTTGATTTACGAATTAAAATAAATGTTTACACAAATCTAATCTTTTTAATGACTGAATTGCTGTAAATCTTTAGAAGCTCATAATGTTGTCATGGAAACTCCACAGTGTAAGGGTACAGTTACACTGTGCAATTATATATAACCCCAAATCCTTAAAAGGGTAATGTATAAATAAAATACATGACTTATGATTAAATATCCTATTTATCTACCTTGGTTAATGAACATTATCATAACATTTAACAGCTGCAACAAAAGGCAGACAAATTCAATAATATTCAGAAAGAATCCTTTAGATGTATTACATTATTATCATAGAGATTTGAAAAGTAATGTACTATTGATAATCTCCATGTATTACATAGTAATTTTTGGCTTAAGTATTTGTGGCTTTGCTTCAATATGATTCCATTTTCTTGTATGTAAACATCCTGGCTTCACTGATATTAAAAAGCTTTATTTTTGAGTTAGGCACCTTCTATTAACTTTCTATTCTTTCTTAGTTAGGTGTAATAGCTATTAAATAAGGCAAATTAGAATATTATGTNGGCACCCACAATAAAGACGGTACAAGTTATAGATCAAAGAACAATTTAGACCAAAACTATGCTTCTTCAAGAAATATAATTTCACACATTAATTCCTAATAAAATTCTAAGAAGAAAATTTTCTATTTTTCTGTAATCTTCTTTGGATCTTTACATAATTCTTCGACAACGTAAATTCTCTCCAATCGCCTATCTCAGAGCACGCCATTCATGAAAGTTTGCAAAACTATTCAGCAAATTAATGACTTAAGTATGTAACAAATTATTATAACAATTTTAAGTCTGAGATTTCGCGAATAGATATGAAGTGTGTCCTTTCCAATAGTTATATAATTACAATTTACAATGTGTTTTTATTATATATATTAATATCTATGCATTTCAAAAGTATCATTAGGTTTTGAACCTCCTTGGAGTAACAATTTCCAAATTAAAAGTTAATCTTGCATACAACTATTTAGAAAAGAGAAATTGCGTTTTACTCCTTAGGATGTCAGTGAAATAACACGTGGAACGGGCCTCCGGACAGCCAAGTGGGTAATGCCTTCGACCTCGTTGAAAGCGGTAACGAGTTCTATACCCGGATGGGGCAAACGTGCGAAATTATCTTAGCTGCCGAAGCACTTATAACAACGCTACTACTAGTACCCGGAATATTACCGGTTAATAGATATATCCTGGCAAAATCAATACCTATGTATCAAAAAATTGGTTACAACTTCGGCAGTTTAACTTAACGAATTTTATGTTAGACTTAATTTAAATTGATTTTTGTTCCTTAAAATTATATCTATCTGTTGCCTTTCTTCTCGATATTGTTCATAGGGTATACACAATATCTGTCACATTCATCTTCGGACCTCATCTCGGGTGCCTCTATCTCCAAATGTATCCTAGAGACCGACTTCGATTGTTGATATTTGTTATATGACCATTCCAACGACATTTTAAACAGCTTGGCGCCATTTTCCCAGGTGTGGGGTCCGAACCCACGCTCCCCTTCGGGAACCAGTGATTTCTCTTGCTTCGTTAATTTTCGCCTTATCTGTGGATTTTCTTTGGTTAATTTCTCATCTGATACAACGACGAAATTATTTTGATGTCACTTGTTTTTTTTCTTTTGTGGTGCTAACTTCATGCTAAATTTTCTCGTTTTGATCGGAAGTAATTATTTTTAAATTTCATTGTTTTTAAGAGAATCGAACGCATGATTTTTATATCAATTTCATGAATTTAACTTTGTTCATCTTAAATTATTTTTCTAAGCATTCAATCGTTAATTTTGTCAGGTACTTTTCTTTTACTGTGTTATTTTGTTTGTGCTTTGTTTCCTTCGTGTGAAAATTGTGTCGACTTTGGTGAAACAGTGATTGTGTTTTGTGTTTCGTTACGATGGCCAAGTTTTTTTCCTCGAACCCCTTTTTTAGTCAGTGCGACATCGAAATACCCTACTCTCAGCATACGACATTCTTTACTCCCACAATCAACGTAGTTGAAAACTCGCGTGATCCTTAAAATGAAAGTAATCAGTTAAATACCCCAGTATCTCCGCATGACCCATCAAATGGAAATAGTGAAGTGAAAACCCCCGTATCTCCGCTAGGGAACCAAATTTATTTAATACCAACCTTCAGCGGTGAAGATGAAACTTCAGTGGACCATTTCTTAGAAAACCTCAAAATCACCAGCCATCTCAGCGGATGGAGTGAAACTCAGACTCTCTGCATAGCGCGACTGCGTCTTATTGGCAGCGCAGCCGATTATGTAGCAGCAAACCCTCACACTACCGACACGTACGAAAATTTTTCAAATCAATTAAAGCGTCGTTTTGCATCCAAGCTCTCACCCCTTTCCTTGGAGAAATTGTTCTCTTCCTGCGCGCAAAAGCCCCTTGAAAGTGTGTCAGAATTTTCCACGCGACTTAGGAAAATTACACGGCAGTTACGGGACACATACCCTAACTCCACTTCAGAGGCAACGAGAAGTGTCATGGAGGCCAGACTTCTTACGCAGTTTTTATTAGGCTTACGTGAGGAGATAGGACGATTCGTGTTGGTGCGAAATCCGAAGAATATCCTCGAGGCGGAAGAATTCGCGCTCTCCGAGGAAGCCAACGCGAGGAATTACGCAGTGAAATCAGCGGAATTATCAGTGCATCCTTCCTCCTTTTTAAGTCCCTCATACCCCCCGCACGTGAACTGCTTTGCCCCCTCACTGCCCGTAAATCCTTCCTCACAGTACGTCTTCTCTACCAGTGTTAATCATCCCCCCTCTCGATATCCGACGAATTCTAATCATCCGCCAACGCCATCACAATCGAATCATCGAGGATATGGCTCAAAGATCCAGGAGAAGAAATGTTTCCACTGCGGCCTATCAGGACATTTTGCCCGCAATTGCAGATCGCGGCCACGGACTTGTTATCTTTGTGGGGAAACGAGTCATTCACAGAAGGACTGCCCGCTGCTGCTCTGCGGAAGATGCAGAGGACATGGTCATCGCCCGATCGAGTGCCCGCAGCGAACCTCTCCGTCGATGACGGGAAACGCGGATACCCCGATCGCAAGATCGGGGAAGAATTGATTCTAGCCATCACACCTAAGGCTGGAATGCTGATCTCTATACGCATACTGGACAGGACCTACGATTTTTTGGTGGACACGGGAGCAGCTATCACAATTGTCAACAGAAAGACATTTCCATTTGGAAAAATCGAAGTTTTTCCATATGACGGACCTGTGAGAAGCGCCTCCGGCCATTCGCTTCATGTAATTGGCCAAAGCAGCATTCCTTTGATGATCGATAATGTCGCTTACCATCATGATGCGCTCATTATTGATCTTGGAAACACTAATTACGACGGAATCATCGGGTTAGACTTCCTGAAAAGATATGATTGCAGCCTATCTTTCGACAACGGCACAATGAAAATTCGGATTCGCCATCTAATTAATTTAAAATCAAATGGAAAACAAGGAGATAAAATGGATTTGATTTCGTCTTCACCACCGACGGAGGGTTTTAAATCCACTTCAGGGATATTCATCGCAAAATCGAATCCGTTTTACGAAGAATGTTTGGAATTTGAAATTTCGGAGAAGCAAGAATGCAAATACCACGTCGGTGAGGACGGAAAGGGTTACGTCGCACCGCCAGCTGATGATGATGACATGGAAAAGTTAAACGAGTGTGTTTTCGACGCTGTGAGGACCATCCCGACTGCCCTTCGTCCAGCAGAACGAAGCAGCGAGCGGGAAACGACTATCATTAGAGAGTTATACGACACTGATGTTATGCCAACATCGTTGGATAGAGGAAGCTCAGACATCAGTCAAGTTTCTCCTAATGTTAATGCGATATCACAGATCGAGGAAATGTCGAGTCTTGCGAAGGAAGAATATTCCATAAAAATATTGAGGTCCATCCCATTTATAGTGCAGCTGGGAGAATCAAGGAGCGAAAGGGATATGATGAACGACAAGGAGAAGGAGGACAATGCCATGCCAACACCGCACCGTTGGATAGGGGAAGCCCAGGCATCATCCCATTCTCGCCGAGAGATGCGTCATCCCAGATCGAGAGGAGCCCGGTGGAAGAGAGAGAGTTATTTACGGAGGAATCAAAAACGAAGGATACAGGAAGTGTTGGAAAAATAGTTGAACTCCTGGAAAAGGCTACGATTCCTCCGATGTCGATTCTTCTCACCAAAGTCAAGAATGAGGATCTTAAGGGAAGGGATATTCTAATTATGGAAGAGGACCGGGAAGTCACGATAATGCCGGTAATTGCAAGACTCTCAGGCGTTGGAATCGCACCGATTTTATTAGCGAATTTTAGTAGGAACGTGCAAGTCTTAAAAAGGGGTACAAAAATCGGTGTGCAATTCATCGACGAAGGATGTATCGCTCCCTCACTAAACGCGATAGAGGGGAAGGAACCGGAGATGTGGCCCGAACCAACGGCCGAGGCTGATCTCCTATCATTTTNCTAGGAACCATCGTCGAGCCGTGAAGTGTCAACGCACCGACCCCGGCTCACCAACCACCGGCGTACCGCGGGTATCCACGCACAGACCCCGAGCTTCGATCCCCGACATTCGAGCCACCCGAAGGGTAATTAAAAGCTGTTCCACTGAACTAAGTTTGATTATTTAGTAAAGCTCAAGCCCCTATCTGCTACCGCTACGACATTAATTTGGTGTTAGGTGTTTTCATGTGGTCAGGACCCCCGATTCTCGTTGCTTTATTAATTTTCACAATTCTTTAGTTAATTTCCTAATTGACACCACGACGACATTATATTGGTGTCATGTGTTTTTATGTGGTCGGAACCCAGTGATTTCTCTTGCTTCGTTAATTTTCACCTTATCTGTGGATTTTCTTTGGTTAATTTCCCAGCTGATAAAACGACGAAATTATTTTAGTGTTCACTTGTTTTTTTGTTGTGCGAACTTCGCGCTCAATTTTATCTTTTTGATCGGATGCAATTTTTAAAAATTTCATTGTTTATAAGAGAATCGAACGCATAATTTCTTAAATTAATTTCCTAAATTTAACCTTGTTCAGCTTAATTTATTTTTCTGAGCATTCAAGCATTAATTTTGTGAAGTACTTTTTTTTTCTGTGTTATTTGTTTGTGTTTCGTTTTCTTCGTGTGAAAAATTGTGTCGACTTTTGGTGAACCAGTGATTGTGTTTTGTGATTCGTTACGATGGCCAAGTGTTTTTCCTCGAACCCCTTTTTTAGTCAGTGCGATATCGAATCATCTCTCTCTCAGCATACGACAATCTTTACTCCCACAATCAACGTAGTTGAAAACTCGCATGACCCTTCAAATGAAAGTAATCAGTTAAATACCCCAGTATCTCCGCATGACCCATCAAATGGAAATAGTGAAGTGAAAACCCCCGTATCTCCGCTAGGGAACCAAATTTATTTAATACCAACCTTCAGCGGGGAAGATGAAACTTCAGTGGACCATTTCTTAGAAAACCTCAAAATCACGAGCCATCTCAGCACATTACCGACACGTACGAAAATTTTTCAAATCAATTAAAGCGTCGTTTCGCACCCAAACTCTCACCTCTTTCCTTGGAGAAATTGTTCTCTTCTTGTGCGCAAAAGTCCCTCGAAAGTGTATCAGAATTTTCCACGTGACTTAGGAAAATCACACGTCAATCACGTGACACATACCCTAACTCCACTTCGGAGGCAACGAGGAGTGTCATAGAGGCCAGACTTCTTATGCAGTTTTTATTAGGTGAGGAGATAGGACGATTCGTGTTGGTGCGAAATCCGAAGAATATCCTCGAGGCGGAAGAATTCGCGCTCTCCGAGGAAGCCAACGCGAGGAATTACGCAGTGAAATCAGCGGAATTATCAGTGCATCCTTCCTCCTTTTTAAGTTCTTTAGTACCCCCCGCACGTGAACTGCTTTGCCCCCTCACAGCCCGTAAATCCTTCCTCACAGTACGTCTTCTCTACCAGTGCTAATCATCCCCCCCCTCGATATCCGACGAATTCTAATTATCCGCCAACGCCACCACAATCGAATCATCGAGGATATGGCTCAAAGACCCAGGAGAAGAAATGTTTCCACTGCGGCCTATCAGGACATTTCGCCCGCAATTGCAGATCTCGGCCACGGACTTGTTATCTTTGTGGGGAAACGAGTCATTCACAGAAGGACTGCCCGCTGCTGCTCTGCGGAAGATGCGGAGGACATGGTCATCGCCCGATCGAGTGCCCTCAGCGAACCTCTCCGCCGATGACGGGAAACGCGGATACCCCGATCGCAAGATCGAGGAAGAATTGATTCTAGCCATCACACCTAAGGCTGGAATGCTGATCTCTATACGCATACTGGACAGGACCTACGATTTTTTGGTGGACTCGGGAGCAGCTATCACAATTGTCAACAGAAGGAAGTTTCCATTTGGAAAAATCGAAGTTTTTCCATATGACGGAACTGTGAGAAGCACCTCCGGCCATTCGCTCCATGTAATTGGCCAAAGCAGCATCCCTTTGATGATCGATAATTTCACTTACCATCATGATGTGCTCATTATTGATCTTGGAAACACGAATTACGACGGAATCATCGGGTTAGACTTCCTTAAAAGATACGATTGCAGCCTATCTTTCGACAGTGGCACAATGAAAATTCGGAATCGCCATCTAATTAATTTAAAATCAAATGGAAAGCAAGAAGATAAAGTGGATTTGATTTAGTCTTCACCACCGACGGAGGGTTTCGAATCCACTTCAGGTATATTCATCGCAAAATCGAATCCGTTTTACGAAGAATGGTTGGAATTTGAAACTTCGGAGAAGCAAGAATGTAAATACCACGTCGGTGAGGACGGAAAGGGTTACGTCGCACCGCCAGCTGATGATGATGGCATGGAAAAGTTAAACGAGTGTGTTTTCGACGCTGAGAGGACCATCCCGACTGCCCTTCGCCCAGCAGAACGAAGCAGCGAGCGGGAGACGACTATCATTAGAGAGTTATACGACGCTGATGTTATGCCAACATCGTTGGATAGAGGAAGCTCAGACATCACTCAAGTTTCTCCTAATGTTATTGCGATATCACAGATCGAGGGAATGTCGAGTCTTGCGAAGGATTCCACAAAAATATTGAGGTCCATCCCATATATAATGCAGCCGAGAGAATCAAGGAGCGAAAGGGATACGATGAACGACAAGGTGAAGGAGGTCAATGCCATGCCAACAGTACCGTTGGATAGGGGAAGCCCAGGCATCATCCTCCTCTCGCCGAGAGATGCGTCATCCCAGATCGAGAGGAGCCCGGTGGAAGAGAGAGAGTTATTTACGGAGGAATCAAAAACGAAGGATACAGGAAGTGTTGGAAAAATAGTTGAACTCCTGGAAAAAGCTACGATTCCTCCGATGTCGATTCTTCTCACCAAAGTCAAGAATGAGGATCTTAAGGGAAGGGATATTCTAATCACGGAAGAGGACCGGGATGTCACGATAATGCCAGTAATTGCAAGACTCTCAGGCGTTGGAATCGCACCCATATTATTAGCCAATTTTAGTAGGAACGTGCAAGTCTTAAAAAAGGGAACAAAAATCTGTGTGCAATTCATCGACGAAGGATGTATCGCTCCCTCACTAAACGCTATAGAGGGAAAGGAACCGGAGATGTGGCCCGAACCAACGGCTGAGGCTGATCTCCTATCATTTTTTAATTATTCGGACGTGCCTATTGAGGCGAGAGCATCATTCATAGGATTGCTCGCAGAATCCGCGGACGTCTTTGCCCATGCGGACGCACCCTTAGGACACACGGATTGGGTGAGGCACGAGATTGATGTTGGAGGGACGGATCCTATTAAAAAGTATCCATATCGGGTTCCACACTCCTTACGCCCAATCATGGAGGAAGCCATTACGGGAATGCTGAATCAGGGTGTAATATCACCATCCACTAGCCCATGGTCCGCACCACTCATCCTTGTGAAGAAGAAGACGCAAGAAGGAGAGCCTCCTAGTTACAGGCCCTGCATCGACTATCGCGCCATCAATCAGGTCACTAAGAAAGAAGTTTTTCCCATCCCAAATATGGATGAGACGTTCGACCAGTTGAGAGGCGCCTATTACTTCTCATCTGTCGATTTATGCAGCGGATACTGGCAGGGGGAGATGGAACAGCGAAGCCGAGAGTATACAGCATTTAGTACGCCATCTGGACACTACGAATGCAATCGCATGAGCTTCGATTTGGCGAATGCCCCTTCCACCTTCATGCGGCTAATGAACAAGGTGCTGGAAGGCTTGATAAATAATGGCTGCGTCTGCTATTTGGACGATATTTTAATATATAGCCGAACTTGGGAGGAACACATCTGGACTCTCCGGGAGGTCTTCAATAGATTAAGGTCTGCCAACTTAAAACTCAAACCGCAGAAATGCAAATTCTTTCAGGAGAGAGTGAAATTCCTCGGTCACGTAATCTCCGCGGAGGGAATCCAACCTGATGAAGAGAAGGTGCAGGCCATAAAAAAGTTTCCTACCCTAAGAAAACTCCGGGATGTTCAGTCATTCTTAGGACTTGTTGGTTACTACAGGAAATTTATTTAGAACTTCAGCGGTATTTCGGCCCCACTCACCAAGTTAACCAGTAAGAAAGTGGAGTTCGTGTGGAATTCCGATGCACAGGAAGCCTTCGATGCTCTACGACAGTGCCTTACCACTCATCCAGTCTTAAAGTTCCCAGATTTCTCCAAGGCTTTCATTCTCACGACGGACGCATCACCGTGCGCGTTGGGAGGAATTCTGTCACAGGAGTTTGACGACGGAGAGCACCCAGTCGCATATGCTAGTCGACAGCTCCAATTACCGGAAAGGTCGTACTCAGCAACGGAACTAGAATGTTTGGCCGTAGTATCGATGATTAAGAAGTTCCGAATTTATCTCCTTGGAAACCACTTCGTACTTAATACCGACCATAAGCCTCTACGCTGGTTACTAACCCTCAAGGAGCCAAAACCGAGATTAGCCCGCTGGATTATGGAGCTAACAGAATACTCCTTCGACATCAAGTACTGCCCAGGCAAGAAAATCCCGTACTCCGATGCGCTTTCACGGATTCCCCAAATTATTAACCTGCTGGAAGGCATGGGGGAAGAACAGCAAATTCAGTACGAGCCATGTTGGGATGACTCTCGAATCGTTCAAGAACAATCTTGCTGCCCCGAACTCAAGCCGCTCCACCAGCTAGCCCAGAGGAACGATCCGCGCTACTTTTACGATGAAAGGGGTATCCTTTATAAAGCACATCCAGGAGAACCAGCACCCAGGACTACGATCTGCGCTCCGAAGTCCACGAGAAGCAGTATATTAAGTAGGTGCCACGACAACCCTTTGGCTGGTCACCTAGGATTCGATAAAACCCTGGACCTGATTCGGCGTCATTTCTTCTGGGAGGGGTGTTACTCAGATACACGTGGATATGTCCAGAGTTGCCTGTCTTGCAAGAAACGGAAGTCGGGAACCCCCAAAATGCCAATTCAACCGGTAACGGAAGCGACGTACCCTCTAGAGAAATTGGCGCTGGATATCGTGGGTCCACTGCCAAGGACAGAGCGAGGTAATCGCTACATCTTGACGTGCCAAGATTACTTTACGCGGTATCCAGAGGCATTCGCGATCCCCGACCAAACTGCAGAAACAGTCGCCCGAGTCTTTGTGGAACAAATAATCTGTCGGCACGGTGTTCCTAAATATCTACTTACTGATAGAGGTGCTAATTTCACGTCGAAGTTGATGCAGGAAGTGTGTCGCGTTTTGAAGATCCATTCGATATTCACTTCGCCGTATAACCCGGCAGCCAACGGACGCTTGGAGCGGGCACATCAATCGTTTGCTGCTGTGATATCCCATTATGTGTCGCAGGACCACACAGATTGGGATGAGCAGCTCAACTTTGCTCTCTTTGCCTATCGAAATGCAAAGCATAGGATAACTGGTTTCACACCGGCGTTCCTTATGCATGGTCGAGAGTTAGCCATTCCATGGGATAGCATGTTACCTCCTGAACGAAGTTCTTACGCAGAAGACCCGTCCTACGGTGTGGAGCTGCAGCAGCGCTTATGGGTTGCCCACGAACAGGCGGCGGAGTTGAATCGGCAGAACCAAGAGTGGGAACACCGCAGACATAACGAGGGCCTGGCCTTACCCTCCATTTCCTTGGAACAGCTGGTACTGTTGAGGAATATGGCGCTATCCCGAGGAAAATCCAGGAAACTCACTTCCCGTTGGATCGGACTGTATAAGGTTGTTCGAGTCCGGGGCGCTGTCACTTTTGACGTGGAAAACGTCCAAAACGGAAGGAGAGTTACGGCTCACTCGCGAAACCTCCTACCATTACCATCGGATCCTGAGCCCATTCCTGTACCCGTAGCCACAAGGGGGGATAATTTGGAAGCACCGAGCCCTTCTCATCCGAGCACCCAGCAACCGCAATCGTTAGCTACTCCCGCCCCACCAGACGATAACCCTTCACCTTCAGGTCTCTCCTTTACGGAAGGAGCAAATCCNCTGTAATCGAAGCAAAATTCTGCAATAGCATTTGAATACTAATATTTGCCTAAAGCAAAAGTTTCCAATTACTTTCTTCGATCATTAAGAAGTTGCTAAAATATTGTAAAGTAATTTTTCCTCAAATGGATGGATGTACGTTTTGATGAGTTGCCAAAAAATAAACTTAAGTTACAATAATGTGCAAAAATTTGGTACTTCTTTTCTAGGCTGAATGTTTCGTACTTCCATATTCTTCATTCATTAATTATTTCTCCCGATTCAAACATTGCTGAAAATAATGAACTTGAGTGATACTAAATTAATTACACAGTTTTAATGTAAAAAATGTCACCTAATACATGATATAAAACTAGAATCTTGAAATAAGTGTTTAAAGGTCTTTCAATTCAAGAAAAATAGAATTTATGCAAGATATATATTTGAGGGTCAAAGGAAATACTGCCGACGAAATTTAAAGGAAATGCTGCTGACGAAATTTAATAGATTATTAAGAAATACTGTTAAAGTTACACCTCTTAAACAAAGAAGCGTATAACTATAACGATATTTGAAAAACTACACCATCCGTAAGATTGTCAGAAATTAATATAACATAGTTTAACGTTAACTGAAGTAGTGAGACGCGCTCAGTTGTCGCAGTGCTGAATTGGTCTAGATATTTGTTAATACACATGTTGTTTAACATAAATAACGTAAATATACAATGTAGAATGTTAAAATTGTATATGGTGTGATTTAAGGGTCTTTAAGTTGATGTAAAAAGAATTTATGTCACATATATCGAAGAGTTGACGTAAATACTGCCGACGACATTTAAACGAAATACTGCCGTCATTCGTGGTTAAACAAAGGGATAACTTACTATAACAGTATTCCACATATGATGCTATCTGTCAGATTGTCAAAATTAATATAACATAGTTTTTAGGTTAAGTTTAGTTGTGAGACGCGCTCAGTTGTCACGCGCTCAGTTGTCGCAGGCGCTCAGTTGTCACGCGCTCAGTTGTCGCAGGCGCTCAGTTGTCGCGGAACCGATATTTTAATATATAGCCGAACTTGGGAGGAGCACATCTCGACTCTCCGGGAGGTCTTCAATAGATTAAGGTCTGCCAACTTAAAACTCAAACCGCAGAAATGCAAATTCTTTCAGGAGAGAGTGAAATTTCTCGGTCACGTAATCTCCGCGGAGGGAATCCAACCTGATGAAGAGAAGGTGCAGGCCATAAAAAAGTTTCCCAAGAAAACTCCGGGATATTCAGTCATTCTTAGGACTTGTTGGTTACTACAGGAAATTTATTTAGAACTTCAGCGGTATGTCGGCCCCACTCACCAAGTTAACCAGTAAGAAAGTGGAGTTCGTGTGGAATTCCGATGCACAGGAAGCCTTCGATGCTCTACGACAGTGCCTTACCACTCATCCAGTCTTAAAGTTCCCAGATTTCTCCAAGGCTTTCATTCTCACGACGGACGCGTCACCGTGCGCGTTGGGAGGAATTCTGTCACAGGAGTTTGACGACGGAGAGCACCCAGTCGCATATGCTAGTCGACAGCTCCAATTACCGGAAAAGTCTTACTCGGCAACGGAACTGGAATGTTTGGCCGTAGTATCGATGATTAAGAAGTTCCGAATTTATCTCCTTGGAAACCACTTCGTACTTAATACCGACCATAAGCCTCTACGCTGGTTACTAACCCTCAAGGAGCCAAAACCGAGATTAGCCCGCTGGATTATGGAGCTAACTGAATACACCTTCGACATCAAGTACTGCCCAGGCAAGAAAATCCCGTACTCCGATGCGCTTTCACGGATTCCCCAAATTATTAACCTGCTGGAAGGCATGGGGGAGGAACAGAAAATTCAGTACGAGCCATGTTGGGATGACTCTCGAATCGTTCGAGAACAATCTTGCTACCCCGAACTCAAGCCGCTCCACCAGCTAGCCCAGAGGAACGATCCGCGCTACTTTTACGATGAAAGGGGTATCCTTTATAATTCCAGGAGAACCGGAACCCAGGACTACGATCTGCGCTCCGAAGTCCACGAGAAGCAGTATATTAAGTAGGTGCCACGACAACCCTTTGGCTGGTCACCTAGGATTCGATAAAACCCTGGAGCTGATTCGGCGTCATTTCTTCTGGGAGGGGTGTTACTCAGATACACGTGGATATGTCCAGAGTTGCCTGTCTTGCAAGAAACGGAAGTCGGGAACCCCCAAAATGCCAATTCAACCGGTAACGGAAGCGACGTACCCTCTAGAGAAATTGGCGCTGGATATCGTGGGTCCACTGCCGAGGACAGAGCGAGGTAATCGCTACATCTTGACGTGCCAAGATTACTTTACGCGGTATCCCGAGGCATTCGCGATCCCTGACCAAACTGCAGAAACAGTCGCCCGAGTCTTTGTGGAACAAATAATCTGTCGGCACGGTGTTCCTAAATATCTACTTACTGATAGAGGGGCTAATTTCACGTCGAAGTTGATGCAGGAAGTGTGTCGCGTTTTGAAGATCCATTCGATATTCACTTCGCCGTATAACCCGGCAGCCAACGGACGCTTGGAGCGGGCACATCAATCGTTTGCTGCTGTGATATCCCATTATGTGTCGCAGGATCACACAGATTGGGATGAGCAGCTCAACTTTGCTCTCTTTGCTTATCGAAATGCAAAGCATAGGATAACTGGTTTCACACCGGCGTTCCTTATGCACGGTCGAGAGTTAGCCATTCCCTGGGATAGCATGTTGCCTCCTGAACGAAGTTCCTACACAGAAGACCCGTCCTATGGTGTGGAGCTGCAGCAGCGCCTAAGGGTTGCCCACGAACAGGCGGCGGAGTTGAATCGGCAGAACCAGGAGTCGGAACACCGCAGACATAACGAGGGCCTGGCCTTACCCTCCATTTCCTTGGGACAGCTGGTACTGTTGAGGAATATGGCGCTATCCCTAGGACAATCCAGGAAACTCACTTCCGGTTGGATCGGACCGTATAAGGTTGTCCGAGTCCGGAGCGCTGTCACTTTTGACGTGGAAAACGTCCAAAACGGAAGGAGAGTTACGGCTCACTCGCGAAACCTCCTACCGGATCCTGATCCCATTCCTGTGCCCGTAGCCCCAAGGGGGGATAATTTGGAGGCACCGAACCCTTCTCATCCGAGCACCCAGCAACCGCAATCGTTAGCCACTCCCGCCCCACCAGACCACAACCCTTCACCTTCAGGTCTCTCCTTTACGGAAGGAGCAAATCCTCCACTACCTAGTAAAGCTCCAGCGGAACCCAACCCACCAGCAGCAAGGACAGTCCCGCAGCACCGGTATAGCCTGCGGCCACTGCCGGGAAGGAGGTTGAACGGAGCCCAGTGATGTCGCCGTCCAATTAAAGCTCGGCGGGGCGGATTCAACGCGACTGCACTACTTGCGTTCAAGAAGATAGGGTTCGAGAAGGCGGCGAGGGAGCATCCAGCAGCAACCACGGTATCATCATCTATCAACATCTACAGCGTGTCGCAGCCAGGGAACGGAGCAACGAACGTCATGTCTTCGAGAGATGATCCCCTTTTCCCAGTCCTCGATACCAGGTTTTAGTGCAAGTGTATAAGTGTGTTTTTTTTCTGTCTCTGTGATTGTGAGTGATTGATAGGCAACCGCTATGATGATTTTTGCGAATAGCGAATTAGGGAACTTAGCCATAAAAAAATTGATTCCCAGTGCATATGTGTGTAAATCAGTATGAACTGAGACTTTGGACTATGGAGAATGAAGCAATTCGTTATGTTGTTTTTTGTTGTGCTGCTATTGGTTATCATGTGATTATCATATATCATATCATATGATTTTTTGATGATGACTCTGGATTGTGGACGGTGAAGCAAATTTTTTTTTGTTGTTTTTGTGTTTCTTTTGGTTGTTATGTTTGATTTTATCCCTTTTTAATATGTATGTAATATGGTGGCTCAAAATTTTTGTAACCCAGGGACTTAACTGCCGATGAGGTGATGTCGCAAGGCGACAGTCGTTCCCATGAATTTTCGCCAATTTTTCTCACGATAGCGAGGGTTGGGTCAGAGGGTGGAAATTGACCGCGGAGGACCTCTGGACCCTTCCGTCCTTCCTTTGCCAGAGGTCTAGGGATGTGCCGAAAGTCGCAGGGAAGAAAGTTGCCGCATGTGCGAGAAAGATGCCGAGAGGGACAAAGTGCAATTGCAGGAGAAAGTGGCGAGAATCAGAAGGACCGCCAAAAGAGGGCGGAAGGCGCGATCTGCAACTGCACGAAGGAACCGGCTAAAAAGAGAGACCGCCGAAAGCACTTAGGGGTGCGAATGGCGGAAAGGTGCCATCGCGGGAGGGTGCACACCCGGTGAAAGCTGCACCACCCTCTCGGCATACCCTGGGAAAATAGAGAAACGACACGTACATCCCTAGGCCGCGAGCAGTATTTAAGGAAGAACTTTTTCGGACTTAGGAGAGGGTTCATCCTTGAGCTTTGAAGGTCCACATACCGACCCGAGCTCAAGGAGTTCCAAGCTGTGAAGTGTAAACGCACCGACCCCAGCAAGGAACAATTGTCGAGCCGCAAGGNTCCCAACCTGCATCTGACAGCATTTTGGTAACGCTTCCTTTTTTATCGTAGCACTTCTTAACAAAACGCATCGCTTTACGTTGTACTTTCTCGAGTTCACGTGTGCATGTTTCGTCTGCCGGATCCCATATACTTGATGCATATTCAAGATGAGGCCTAACCAACGCAAAATAACATCTTTCTCTAACTTTTTCGTCACATTTGTCGACAATACGCCTAATGAACGAGTTTTCTAGTTGCTTTAGCACAAATGTTACGGATATGCGTGCTCCAGTTCATGTTATTCGTAAGAGTGATTCCGAGATATTTTACCGAGTCCACTACTTTAATTACCGTTCCGCTAATACTGTACGATTTATTCTGCCGCAACTGAGCATTACTAAGAGCAATTTGTGTGAAGCCCATGTTTAAAATCAATAGATTAAGGAAGGCAGAATACGTTGCCCGAATACAGACCTCTAAGGGTTCATTGGAATGTTTTCTTTGAGAATTTAGTCACTCGTAGCGAAGTAATCCTTCCTAGATTTATTACTCCGATTGCCTTTTCCATAGTCTATCCACTATTAGTAATCGGAAACCCCTATAAGTACGAATGAATACGGTATTCTTACGCGCTATCTACGATTATAAGAGGTTTATTCACCAACATAGGTAAACAACACCTCAAATCTGCTGATCCTAACATCTACGCAACTATCGAAACCGTATACTTAAGCATTTTTGGGTCATATTTTTGACTGTCGATAGTTTCCGCTTTGCTGCTCTCGTTTTTTTCTGCGGCTCTCGGCTGTCCGTCGCTCTAACCGACACATTCGATCCAAACCACAAAATTCTTATTCGTGTATATCCTCCACTTTCCCTCCGCCCAACCACGATATCTTTACTTCTTTGCATCGATTTTTCCTTATTCAGCGTCATTTCGACCGCCTTTATCTTTCTCTCGACGAGGCTAGAAAACGTGCCCCGTTCCTTGAAGCAATCTGATCCTTTATTTACACTTTTTGTTTATCCTTCCTATGAATTGAATGCTTCCAAATTTATGAGGGAATAAGCATGAGAGATTACTCTAAATGTAACCTTCGTTTAAGTAATGGTACCGAGGCATCGGCACAATAACCAGGGAAAATTTCTTAAACCTTTGACCATTATAATCTTGGATGCATAACATAAGCTAGCAATAATTCATGATTTTATTCGTAAATGTCAATCAAAATAAACATGGATATTCGCTTAATAAAAGGTCCCTAAATTATTTTCATTTCCTTTTTCATTAATTTTAGCTGGAGTTAATGTGTGGAACATGGACCTTACGAAAGGAGGACATCAAAAGATTGGAGGCATTTGAGATGTGGGTGTGGCGTAGAATGGAAAAGCTAAGCTGGGTGGATAGAAAAACAAACATAGAGGTGCTAGGAATGGTTTGGGAGGAGAGGGTTTGAAGTAATTAAGCGCCGACAAAAGACATTGCTGAAAAATGTTACTAAGGGAAGAATGCAAGGGAAAAGACAGAGGGGAAGGCAGAGGTAAAAGCTGTTAGATGACATAAAGGGTGGGTTAAGTTACCAGGTAACGAAGGAAAGGGCTTTGAATAGGGAATATTACGGCACATGGACCTACCGACAGGTAGAACACTTAAGTATTAATGATAATATAAAAATAATATGGTCAAACGTGACTCTGTGAAATTTCTTAACTTGTACATGTAAATGTAATGTGAATTTTTAACCGAAGATTTCAACTCCTCGACGAAAGCGGTCAATAAAAACATGCTGTGGAAGTTAGGAAGTGTTCTTTCTTTTAAGATTATTTTTATAATTTCACTTATTGTACATCCATTAATATTTTTTCTTCACCGGAGGACTTTCTGTCCTTCTGTTTCTGATTTTAGAGAGAAGAATTTTACGTAGTCTCACATGCATAAGGAGTGGATTAAAGGGCCAATGTCCACAACTTATGGAGTAACTAAAATCGACGGCATTTCGAAAATTGCGCGACTCAATTAGCCTCTAGTTATTCGCAGCTTAGATCATGGTATTCGAATAAGAAAGGATGCAGTCATTTAACAGTAGTGAAGTTTAAAGGCACGACTGGATTTGTAAATTTGTACGAAATGAATTGGACTTTCAAAATTTTCTTAGGCAAGAATTGAAATTATCATACGGTTTTAGCTGATGCAACCAACTTAATAATACTGTCTTCAGTAAATTACAATATGTATCATTAGCCATAGTAAGCTCAAAACTATCCCCATACATTCTTGAAATATGCGGTCAAGACCCCGCAGATGTTTCAAGTAAGAAAATCGAGCGCCTAACTACAGTAGTGTAACCATTTCCTTGAAAAATGTTGCTTTCTTTACTCGTATTTCCTCATATGCGGAAAAGATCGATGCATTTTATCGACTCTTTTTCAGTACATCCAAAAGGCTTTGAGTAAAAAGACCTATATAAAATATAATGTGAACAGTTGTCAACTAACCTCCAATCCTGTAGTGTGGAAGAGGGTAAACCAAAATCCGAACATCATGTAAAAACGTGAACTCAATGGACAATCGATGGACAAGGAAAAGATTTTCGAACGTTATTCTCCTTTGCCGTGCACTCGCGATTTCGTTCACATAGACGG
Organism: Ladona fulva; assembly: GCA_000376725.2. Taxonomy (NCBI): domain Eukaryota; kingdom Metazoa; phylum Arthropoda; class Insecta; order Odonata; family Libellulidae; genus Ladona; species Ladona fulva. The sequence goes on from KZ308272.1 coordinate 1,079,406, forward strand.
ATATTTACCCGTCTAACATGAGGACAATGAAAGAGAGGCTTTGTGATTGGAGTAAGACTGACGTAAATGTATTCATGCTGCCAACAGCTGGTGTCGAGGATGACGTACAAGTAGGATATCCAATGCAAGTTAACTCTTTCGGTTATGAATCGCCTTTGACGGGAAACACGCGGAGATTGCTGATAGAATAATACACCGTGGTTTGGAAATGCGGAGCTTTTGGGGGATGCGGCAATTGGATTTATGATTTACTCTTTACAGAAGGGGTCACGAGAATAGAATTATGTAAGAAAAATGACATGTCGTATGGCGTAATATTAAAATTACTAAGTAATCGTTTGGAAGATTTTTGAGGAAATATTTCATTCAATTGGCTATTTTAGGAGAAATTATCGGTAATAAATTGATGAATAGAATCAATATTTCGTACCAAATAACGACACGTTCCAACTTCACTTGGTGGTAAGATATTTCAATGCATTTATTGTTCTCGTAAACTGAATACTATTCAACCCATTAATGTTATTCGTGGCCACTAATGTCGCTGACAGAATAGAATAGAAAGATCTTTATAACGGGCGAGATTGGGACTATACGGTCCCTTCTTAAGTCTAACCCATTTAGATTTAGTATAAATAAAAAAAAATAATAATAATGAAAAGAAAAGAGAGGGAAAAAGAATGCATACAGCGGCGTGGAAAAGTTTCCACTCCAGAAGACGTTGAACATTGAAAGTATAAAATGGAAATGGAGGTTAAGAGTATACTAAAAAATTATCTTAATGCTACTATAAAAAAATTAAAATTAACAAATTGTGTAGAAAAGAGAAAGAAAGAAAGATGAGTTGTTGATAATTGTGGGATTCCTCTCATTTTTTCAATTCTAGAGAATTTACGTAATTTTTAAAAACATCTGTACATCAATTATTAAGCAGGTTAGTAGTTTCTTAATGAGGATGTTTTACGTAGAATTTCAGTTTTAATGATATTGAAAAACGATATAAATACCAAACAGAAGAAAATATAATAACCGACTACCCATTATTTCGTATCGAAATTCAATTCCGAAAGACATTTTTAACATGGCAATGATATTTTAATAAGAATTCCCGTTTTGAAGCGTTTCGTTCGGTATCCATTTATATTCATCATCTAGTTTCACTGAGTGTGCAAGAACTAGTAGCAGAAGTGACAAATATGTATTGAACCTCTTTGTATGAAGGAAAAACAAGCTGCAAAGCAGCAACTACTAGAAAAGTAAAATATAGCGTAAGGTGGATAGCTGATGCATTCGAGGAAGAAACAACAAAATCAAATGAAGGAAATATTGCGAAAAACAAGTTCTACAAGTACTTGCAAGGAGATTGTTACCTCATTGGGCATGTTATGGTATGTACTTTTATGCGATATTCATGCTTAGGTTTCCTGGATAGCTCTTGAACCTCTAGTACAGCTGAAGAGCAGATGTCGCACGCCCCAATTCTTAGAACAAACACATCTGTGGGTGAAGTTGCATAATGACAACTTCAAACTGAGTCGTCGAAAACCCCGCAGAATTATCTACTGTAAAACCGCATTTGCAAACGCATAACTTCTTTCTTTTCCATTTTGGTTTTAAGTATGCAAGAGATCATTAGAGTGAACAGTTTAATATCTTACCTGTCTTGCTTTCTGGATAAAATTTCTTGGGAAAGACCATGGTTGGAATTGCAGGCGATAAAAGGAATTTACTAATGCCTATCAACGTTTACCAGTGTCAAAAGCTGTTATAAAAATAACTATTAGGTGAAATATATTAAACTCTCAGACAAATTATCCGGAAAAGAATTTAATAATTTTATAGTATACTAAAGTCCTTTTGTTAGTGATTTAGAAATTTTACCTCAAAACAGGTAACTGAATGCGAGAGAAAAGTTTAAAAAATCCTCATCAAGGTCTGCACATCCATTGCCACACAAGAAATAGGTTCCCAGATAGCCAGCAAAACGTGCGGCTTCAAAGAAAGTGGTCCCGGGTTCGATTCTCGGTGGGAGCTTACGAGTGGAATGACCTCAGCTGTCGAAGCACTTTTATCAGTACTACTACTACAAAATAGAATAAATATGGCCAAGCGTATGAAAAAAATTCTCTTTTTCGAAATAGCAACTCTACAATTTTATCCCTTACGACAATTAGTACTACCCATATATACTTCATACCACTTGGTGAAGTCAGATACCCATTTCTACCATTGCGTTCATATATGTAATTTCAGATTAGAATCTTTATCAGGTGTTAGATGGAGAAATGAAAGTGCTAATTAACTGTAATATAAATTAATTCTGATTTTCCATGAATATATTCACTCCAACCAGTCATAGCGGATGAATGCTCACATTGCGCTATCATCTCTTACAACATTCAAGGAAGGTGGTGGACATATTTTTATTTCCTTACTTAATTTCTGCAACATCTCCTCTGCATCTGTGCATTTTGATCAATTTTAACCACCGCTGAGTCACAGTTATACGAGAAATTTCAAAGGTCAGAAATTTGTTTGGAATAAATTGTACCTTCGTGTTTCCTTCTAACTTCTACAAAAGAAACTTCCCTGATGCCCCTACCCATGTCTCCCAATCAATGTATGCTTTTAGAACCTTCTTCCAGCTCTTTATCATTGAATTTCAATCGCGAAAAGATTTATCCGAAATGCGATGTTTTCAAATTTTCGTAAAGAGGTTTTCGTAAAGAATAGTAGTAGAATTTTTACAAGTGCTTCGGTCATTTTGCACGTAGGCCCCCACCGGGAATCGAACCCGGGACCGCTTTCACCGAAGTCGAACGCGCTGCCCACTTGGCTATCGGGAGTAAAGATGTTTCGTACATTTTTTAGGTACTAAAAGTTTCCTCAGATTGCAAAAGGTAACCTTAATATCTCCGCAAGTTTTCAAGAACGAGTCTTCGGTGAATTTGTCCTGGTTTGGGTTATAAAAAGAGAGTCGTAGCATTACTGGTAGCGACTTTAGAAACCGTACGCGGTGCATCAGCCCGAGGCCACGTGTCCAATTTTCCCGCATTTCAAAGAACATTAGTGATCTATGGAAGTATCGCGATAGAAATCTAATGAGATCTACGTATTATTAAAATCTATACTCCTGTTCATCTATGTATTATTGAAGCCTATACTCCCGTTGTATCGGCTCATCATTTATCCATAAGAAAGCTGTGTAAGAAATAATAGAAATATTAGTGCTTTAATTTAAATTTAGATTCTTTACACATTTATAGATAATTTTTAAATTAGATATAAAATGTGTGAGTTACAGTTTCATCCTAAAATTAACTTGTACAAAGACTCTCCTACTCTACTACTAGTACTCCATCATCTCAATCGATTCGTCGATTTATCAGCTCAGCAGCATTAACGCGGATCTCGGGATACTGAACAGCATTTACGATCTGATATTTGGGGCCACGCAACCATGGCCTAGTAAGCATTAGGTGCGGGCCTACTTGTATGCTACCGGAAGTCACTCTGGTTAGAAACATTGAGCTCGTCTCCGATAACTGGGTTACTTCGTACTTCATCAACAAATATTTTTATGAGCGAATTTCCCCATTTCCGAAGCGAAACGAGTAAGTAGAGATTTGCAAAATTAGAGAAAAGTAGATAAAAAAGTAGAGAAAAGCAAAATAAATAATTATATGTTTATATAAGAAATATATACTAGGATTAAGGAAAGGTGTAATACTTTGCACGATGACGTCGTGCGGCTCATCCCAAAGGAATAACAAATGTGAAAAATAGCGACATTACTGAGACTCGAACCCAGGTCTCCCACTTTCCGAGTAGGTATTCTAACCACTGAATTAAAAACACAGCATGGTAGTTCAGTTGCAAGAATACCTGCCCGGAAGCGGGGAATCTGGGTTCGAATCCCAGTCATTTCGCTATTTTTCACACTTGTTATTCCTTTAAAAAAATATACTAATACATCATATAGCATATCGCTACATCAGACTCAAGCTTTACAAGACTGTCAATAATAAATTGAGACCCCAACCATTCAGATATCGTGTCCTCTTAAGACAAAGATGAAAACTAAAATGATTTTAATTTTGAAATTTAATGGCCATTCGCGTTGTAACTATACTTCTAAAATCCTAAAATTTTGGGCACACGGAAAATTATGATTACTATAGTGTAGTTTCGTTGCTTAAAGATATGACGGGCGTGAGTCCTTCTTTTATAAATACTGAGCTTCACACGACCAATAAAACCCCATTCCATTAGGGGTAGGATTTTACATTGCAGAATTATTCCGTGTTTTAAATCCTGAAGTTAATCGTAGAATTGGTACAGTTTTAATTTCCAATCATCGATTCCGCTGAACGAAAATGTATATGCATCTGATTGGCGTACGTTGACGCATTAATCCGGGTGGGTTTTTTATCAATAAATTACTTGTTTTAAAAAATCTGTTTGTTTCGTCGGATTCGTCTATAAATGTGGACGTAAAAAAGTCTAATAATCCAATCGGTAAACAGTAAATTTGAGTAGTAGAAAACGTTTTAGAAAGTATAGAAAAGATGGGAATCATATAAAATATCAATTTTAGAACGAAAAATAAAAAAGAATAAAGTTATGGTCCGCTTACTCGTACGATCGAAAATAGTCTAAAAGGGGCGCAACTATAGATTAGGTCAAATAAGACGTGATTGTTCGTATGATTACGATCTCTATTCTAGAAATAAAATTATCAGACTTATATAAAATATCATGCGAAAGAGTCTAAATGGTACACGGAAATAAACACGAATAAAAGTTCATATTATAACGGAAATCCTCTTAGATCTCTACAGATCTGGGGGCTGAGCTCTAAAGCCGAGGAAATGCGATCAGAAACTTCAGAAATGAATATCTTGGGATTAATGAAAGTCTGAACAAATTGAGACCAAGAAACGATCGAATAAGGAAATAATTAAGAGCGAAAGAGGATTTAATTAAGAGGAAATAATTAATAATTATTATTAATAATTAATTAATTAACATAATACCCATACAGCTGAAGTTTATAACGCGGAATATCAAAAAAGGCATACATCGTGATCCAAAAGGTAATAAAAAGGCGGAAATCCGAAGACCCGCTTCTTAAATCAGCATAGATACAAAATCTGGACTCCAAGAAGAAGGAATTCAGCTAAACCCCTCTCACTCAAGTTTATATTTGTATGAATTGCATGGGATATTCGGGTATTGAAATAAGCCATCCAACGCTTGTATAATATTACGCCATCCCTGCACAAAAAAAAGCATTTATTCGAACCTCCAGTACAATCGAAAAGCCACTGAAGCGCACTTTGCTATTCAATGTTCTCCGAGTCCCCTTCAAGTTCGACAGGAACCCTTTCGAGTGACTTCACAAATACAAAAGTAAGGACGCAATGAGTGATGTGACGTAGGCATTCTTTCATTCCCTACCAAAAAAAATCCGACGGATCAATATTCCAGGATTTCTTCTTTTATCGAACGCAATTTCTGCAAACAGAGAGGAAAAAACACTCGTCAAAATGGACTCTCGCGAATTGCGTTAAATTTTAATTCAAATTTCTCCATGTCTCAACCTCTACCGTTGCTGTACCCTCACTGTGTACGTACGATGCATCATACATGACCTACTTCTTCTGTCAGCTAAAAAACGAGCTCTAGATGAAAAAATCAATAATGATTTACATTTTTTTCAAGGATAGCTGTCTTTCAGTCGAAGAGATTTATATCGTTAAGATTCCGACAACATCTAAACTATTAGGTGTTCACTGTAATGTTATAGCCTATTTACTCATCTGCTGCGCTAATATGTACTTCCAAATTGATTTAACTAAATTCAGCTACAAGGGAAACTTAGGTAACTTGCACCTAGGAAAATTCCCAAGGAGAAACGGACATGAAAAGAGTATGACGGAACCAGAACACGATCCCAGGTCTCCCAATTACCGGTTGGTTGCTCTATCCATTGAGCTATCCCTCCAGAAAGTTTCTCCATGCCACTTGGGAGACTTTGTAGGAAAACCAACCGGCAATTGGGAGACCCGGGTTCGAGTCCCAGTTCCATCAGACATTTTTCATGTCCGTTTCTCCTTGTAAATTCAACTAATCAATATCTGTGGAGTATTACATATTTACTATCATTACTACGATCTTGAAACCGCCAAAGACTACTTTTTCGTAACTAAACATTTCACCAAACTATTTCCAACTAATAAGCCAAAATTAAGTAATATCATTTTTAATATTCTCTTTAATTTGAATTATCTTGATCAAATATTCTTTCTATTTTATCCCCAATTGTCAACCTGGTTAAATAATAGTTTCTTCATAGAGTGAATTATGACCAGATGAAGAAATGAAGAAAGGCTATCTCTTCGTCCGAAATGCTGACAAAAATACGAGATGGCACCCAATCGTAAGAAGCATCCCATCTCGAGACAAACGATCGCGGGTCGCGCCGTGTTATGCGTAACCCCCAAATTAAATTTGTGTTTCTTATGTTATTTATAAACTTAGAAGTTTTGTATTCGCACAGAAAATAAATTCACTGTTTTCTCCGAAACTTTCCCGCTTGAAGTTTCTTCCAAAGCGAATAAGACGAAAGATAACTGGCGACTACTTTCTTCGATACATTTTCTCAAAAAATTTCGACCTCTCCAATAATTTCTATTGAATATTTGCCTCAAAAACGTTTGTCTGCCAAATTAATAATACGAACGGAAAGAATATGATTTAAAGCAGAATTTGATGTAAAAAATGTCTTGTTTTCTAAATTACAGAAGTAAAGGCACCCATTCAAACAAAACCGGAATAAAAACAAGAATTTGAATTGTGGTAATTTTATTTTTCTGCGGTTGTGTTATTAATTAACCTAAAATCAACCACAATGTTATTTCCGGCATTACTTTCACTCAATACTGAGAAAAATTGAAACGATTTTGATTAAATTTATATTTTTATGCTAATGTTGCAACAGCGAAGTTCTACCAAGCTCTTGATGAGTGGAGGGGGTATTTCTATTGCTATAGGAGGGGCTATTGGCTCCCTATACGAAGAGATAACATCTTCTCTCTCTCTCTAAAGTACAAACATCTAGCGAATAGATCATAGATATTGAAGAAAATAAAAGAAAAAAGTAAAATGATTCATTAATATATTCACTGCAATCCTCATTCTTTCGTATAAGTGTCTTAGTTAATCTTACAAAGGGAGTATCAGCTTTGTCTAACAGATTTCCTCGAGGCTTTCAGGCTATGTTCCTTGCTCAAAAATGATCGACACGCGTCCAACCTTTCAGACCATTAGGCCATTGATTATGAAAAATTTGCATTTGAAAATCGGATACAGGGAACCACTCGATGCGTGAATTGCCGAGTAGATCGCGAAGCTATCCATGTAGGAAAATATTTTCTATCAATTCTCCACAAAAAATTATTTATGGCCATTAAATATCATCTTCTAAACTTCCAGATATTCTTAACCTAACTTCTCAACGTTTATTGCAGTATGAAAATATATGTCAGTTAGGTATTTATCATATTGCTACATATAGGATACGGATTCTCATAACCAGAAATGTCATCGACTTGGCCCATTTATTTTGTGTGACCCCAACAGAAAACCCCGAGAAAAATTAAGATATTGATCCTAACTATCATAGTTTCGATTCCCGAAACCCACTAATTCCCGATTTTTCCCAAAAGAATTTGCGGATTTTCAACAAGTTTTAGATTACTTTCTATGACTTTAGAGACTTCCTTATCGAGATCTAGTTTGTAGAAGTGCTTTTGTAACATTGATGGCAGACATTTTTTCAATTACTAGTTAACTTGCAGAAGGGATGGTATACTAAGAAGAGAAAATTCTGGCATCTATGAAGTTGTAAGAAACGCAATGAATGTATCTGCTCACGCCTGATTGATTAATTATTTATCGGTTTAAAAGGTTAAAAGTATCATTCTCAAGGGACCTATTGACCTAAATAAAAACTGCGTAATTATATTGCCAAATGTTTAAATATCACGGATTACTAACAGTGATTTACATTAACATTACATTTTAGTGAAGAATATTTCGCATCTTTCCATTACCTAATCCTTCTGGCCAATACCACGATAATTTACGATATTTACATTGAAATTGGAATACATGGAAAATCCATTGGATTCAATTATCATTTTTACTTCCAGGAGGTATGGTAATCTATGCAGGAAATCTGAGATCAAACAAAAATTCATAGATTTCCGTTATTTATGACGTTGTAAGAATGTACATACTTGCACAAGATATATTACAATTTATCGGGTTACAATTCAGTCTGTTCGATCATAGGCGCTATTTATCGAAAATCTTCCTCAAAAACCTCTTTAATATTTAAGAGAGTCACAGTCTAAAGACAACCCTTTATCTCAACTCGTGAAAATTTTTCCAAAATCTTTAAATCATAGATTATTGACATTCATTTGTAATTAAGTGAAATTTTGGTGAAGAATGAGTTTATTTATATTTTTTATCTCTAATTCTATCTGGTTTATACTACGATTTACGATTTTTTTACTCACATTAGCATACAAGAAATACCAAGAAGAAAGATGAAAGAAGAAAGAAAGTCGAAAAAAAATCCTATTCCTTTTACGCTGTTTAGGTATCTCTAAGTTACTATACCCATACACTTATTTTCGTATCTACCTAGCTATCCGTTAGTGTTGATTACCTTAACCAGTACCATCACTTACTCCTGGACTTGATGCGTCGACGCTTTCCCTGGATTCCTTCGCATCCAGCCGATAGTGAGGGGAAGGGAGGATTTGGAGGGATAACCTAACGCCCTAAGAAGTGGACCCCCCCAGACCCTTGTGACGTGCATTGAGGTTCATCCCTATTCATGCCTAGGGAGCCACTCTGCCACAGGTTCTGGAGCAAGAAAGCGACCTCATAGACAGACAGATCGAGCGAGTGAGAAGTTAGTGCTCAGTTAGCTAACCCCCGCAGAAGAAGGTGAAAAGAGGGCCCCTGTAAAAGATGCCTGCGTCTGTAGGCCTAAGAATAGGCTAGGGAATAGAGAAATGCATGCCTAACCTCATCCCCTACAGAGCAGGTGGGTTAATACATATGGATGCACTTCAATGTAAACTACAGCCACAAAACATTGAGTCAACTGAACTAAAATTGGAATTGGCAGCAACTGACTAATTATTTTTCTGAGAATTCATAAAATGTTAACTTGAAATTATATAAGAGACTTTAATTGAAATAACCGTTCTAAATAGAAAAAGTCAGATGAGATTCAAATGAAGAATTTGAAACACTATTGTTTCTTGCAATGAAGCTTAAGCTCAAAAAAAGGCCATTGAAGATGGAAATGTTGCCTCAATATCTATGGTGAACTGAGTGCATTTGATAATTAAGATGCACAAATGTATTAGTTAGTGAGAAAAGGAAAGGCTTAGGGTACTCACAGAATGATTCCTAATTAGAAGTTTCAGACTCTGCACTTTCCTGAAAAAAGAAATACAATAATTAATATGAAAGTCTTATTAAGGAATTTTTACATATTACTTTACACAAAGAGTCTACAGAAGTTGTTATATTCAGATATCTTTTCTTCTTGTATTGACTGTATAATAGCAGCGTCCATTGTGCGACATCGCTATGTCCTAGACAGGCGGAATTTGCTTTGCGTGATTTTTGGCCGGTGTGAACGGTATAGATGATTACGCTGTAGAGTTTCCTTTCAGGTATACGTAACTCCCTAAAAGTTCTTACATTGCTAAAATTAAATTAATTAATTTCGTAAAAATAAAAATAATAACCTAATCTCAAATACTGGGCAGCACTTCTGCAGGTAGCATTATGATAAAATAAACCGCAATATATATTTCAATGTTGAAAGAAAAAGACAAAATTATCAATATTCTTCTTAAAATAGTTCAAAGTTACCTTAAATTCATCATTTTATTCCATTTCAGTAACTCTCTATAAGAAGTCCATTGAAGGAATATTCGAAATTTATTTTTACGCAATATCTGATTAGATAAAAAAAATGAAATTTAGGGATGCATTATAAGTCCAGTGAACTACTATACAAATTTTTTACCAAATATATCCTTGGTTGTACTCCAAATTATTCAAAACACTTCCATAAAAAGTAAAGATAATTTTGATCGATAAAGCCCTTTTTTCATTTGTAGAATTAAATTAGAAATAATTGTGCTTAGAAAGTAATACAAGTAACAAAAGACGAAACTCGTTAAACATTTTGGTCGTTAAACATTTTCCATTCGAAACCGAGTGAAATCATATGCTATACAGGAATATTTTGTAGATAATGAAAAATTATAATCTATTCAAACACTGGCGAATGAGCTTGCTCCCTTTCTTTATGTATTTTATAGGAAAACCTTGGATGAGGGAGTTGTACCTATGTCGTGGAGAAGAGCGCATATCACTCCAGTTCCTAAGAACGAGATGTTTGATGATGAGAGAAATCAGAAATAAGAATGTAATCAAAATTTCGCGGTTGGAATTCGTGGAAGGGTGAAATTGGCAGGCCCTATTTAAAGCATTCAAGAAACTTTTTTCGATATCTAATTTTCCTATAAAATCACGGTTATTACGAGTTTAAACATGACTGATCATGATGATTGTGATAAGATTAACACTTTTAACCGCTTAGTAAATAGCTGAGTTCTTCTTTTCACTCAAATTCGGTGTCTTAAGGTTACGAAGGATCAAAATATTATGAATCTCTGTGATTATATAGGTAGGTGAACCTAACAGCATTTCAAACTTCGGAAACAAAGCAATGACCTGAAGGCCACTAAACGGCTTAGTAGTTCACGAATTCGCTGGAATTTGCATTTAATGCAGGAGTTAAGCACTCACTATTTATTCTGCTATATAATCTTTATTTTATCATAATTTCGAAGTTGTACTTGATAAATAGAGCCAAATTATATGGTGGTTCTCAATGGATTCACAAGTGATAGAAAATAAAACCTAGTGTGTACTGAAACATTGATAAAGTGGTTGACTTCGAAATGTTCTCCCGTACGTTTTCATTTTGTATTTTAACAATCTTTGTTGGAGTAAAATTGTTTAATGGATTAAAATATCGTTTGTAAAGAGTGGCAACTAGAGCTGTAAGAAGTTACATTCTCGCACTCCATTTTAAATCACTTTATGTTTTTTTCCATACTAATTTTTGGTGCATTGCTTTAAGTACGAATATACATTTTGCTTCACGTTAGTTCTATGTTGATGTGAGTCGACGTGGAAATGTATTCCAATATATACTATGAGCTTTCGCAAAGCACTTTGATATTTGCTTTCCCTTTCCGTTGCTTTCACTGTACTAAAGGAAAAGCGAGCTGGGCTCACTTAAATATCTTCAATAGACCCGTTATTTGTCTCCAACGACCTTCGATTCTTTGCCTCTTTTTTCGGTGTTCAAAACGGACTTGACCTCGTCATTAACTAGCTACGGATTTTTAGTGTTATTATCTATTAGGGTATTTTAGCAACGGTCAACACATTTTTTGTTTTCATAACTGCGCCTACTGATGTTGTAATTAACAGCCACTCGTAACTTAAATACTCGTAAAAGGTCTTACAAAGTAATAGCTGCTTATGAAATTTTCCCAATTGTGATAAGATTAACACTTTTAACCGCTTAGTAAATAGCTGAGTTCTTCTTTTCACTCAAATTCGGTGTCTTAAGGTTACGAAGGATCAAAATATTATGAATCTCTGTGATTATATAGGTAGGTGAACCTAACAGCATTTCGAACTTCGGAAACAAAGCAATGACCTGAAGGCCACTAAACCCTTTAGCTTGTTGAAAGCTTCCTCTTATCCGAAACGCGTTACTCATCTTCTTTGGGTGACTTCACTTTCACTTCACAAAACTTTAAAAGTTTGAATCTCTATTATTGTATCGCGAGGTGACTGAAATATCACTTCGAACTTCGGAAACCAGCAGGGGTTTGAAGGCCACTAGAACCATTTCCTAGCAAAAAGTGGACGGTTGTTTTCTTACTTAATATCTCGCGTAATCTTCTTTAGGGTTACTCTTTTTCAAGTCATGTCTAAAAGGGAGATGGTTTTTTAATTAGGTTCAAATCTTCCCTAGTGATGTTTGGTAGATATCCGTGAATTTTCACTGAGTCTATGAAACCACAGCCACCTAAATAGGTATTCTGTGAAATGTGCAAGCATTGCCATACATTTTTTCATCGAAAACAATCCACAGCATATTCAACTAGACATTTCAAATATGTAAGTGGAATATTGGAACAGGAAGTTATGCTACATGATATTTCATAGAGGAAGGCGGAACGGAATTTGTTTGGTAATGGAAGATAATTTTATAAATACAGCCCCATACCTACTTGGGAAGACACGACATATTTTCGAAATCTATTTCAAAAAATTTTAGCAAGAATATTTTATTATTTTATAATCAAAGGCTGCAAAGCGTAAACGGTGATGTTTAACTATCGTTAATAAAAAAGATGGAAGCTCTACAATAACTGCGGATGTTGGGATATTTATTATGTAATAAAATAGAAAAAAATAATTAATGGCCATTTTAAGTGATTATTTTTTATGACAATAAGGAAGCAGTTTAATAAAAAATTGAAGTTTGATATCCATCTATACTATCTAGTTTCATCGTTTGGCTTTCCAACGCGCAGGCTTCTTAAAGCTGATGTTGAGCGAGGAATATAGAAGGTACTTTTTATAGGGGCGGTAAAAAATAGGGAACTTCACTCGAAGGTTATTCGCCGTATTGACTGGTAAGAGGTATAGGGAGAGACTATCGACTCGATTCTAAGTCAGAGCTTCTCTTGAATAGTCTTTAAAGGTCAAATTTAAAAAAAACTGCAAAAACAAACATTTAGATATCAGAAAATGTAATTGTGCAGGATCGTCCAATCTCCAGACTTAGAATAATAGGAGAATAAGTTGAAGTAAGAACTATTCACGGAAGTTGACGATTAGTCATAAGAAAAAATCGCAACAAGTTAATGTAATCTCGAAATATTATAAAGACACCTGAACTATGCGTTAATAGTTAAATCTGTGGGACAGCCTGCTTCATGGATGGGCAATCTTCTTGATAGTGCGTGCAGAAATAACCAAATTTGCAACACAAAATTTTTCTGCGAGCCAAACCAAAATTTCTTTTTTGTACCAAATTTTAAACATCTTGCTATTCGATTTGTGAGTGATTAAGTAAGTGAAATAGAAGTGATTACATGAAAAATGTTATGAATGGTTCTTGAGAAAAGCATGATTTTTCCTCAAATAATTGAGGGTAAGTTAGCCAAGGAGTCGTTCCTGATGCCAGAAACAATTTGCCGGTGAATCACAGTTGAAACTAGCGCCAATGGTTGCTAACCATTGACCAAGATGAAACTAAGCAACTCAAGGATAAGTTCATAGTAAGTTGAAAGCATTCTGATATGTAGGAATGATATTTGCTAACTATTATAACTTTTACTCAATAAATATCCAGAGTCAGAAAGTGATTCCTTTTACTCGATAAACTTGAAAGACCTCAGATAATGTTATATTTTCACTAAAAATAAGTAAATATTTTCATCTTAAATTACGTATTTCGATTCCAAATTATTACTGTGACGATCCCTTGATAATCTCAAATTATATCAAACATAACGTTCCACTGAGAGATATTTCCGCTTCTATCACGTGAATTAATATAAGTTTAAGATGTAAGAGAGAAATACGAAAACAAGTGCGAACATTATGCATCAATAATACTATCTAAAAATTTTAAAGTTGTATTGTCAGCAAAGCGAGAGGTCACTCCAGACGGATGCTCATTCATGCACTAATTCGATTACTTAAAAGATCGAAGACAATTAAACAGCTTCTTTTTAAGTTCGTTTTCCTAACAGTAAATTCCACATTTCTTTAATAATTATCCGAAATACAGCGATTTTGATGAAAATGTCATTTAATATTGTAACTTATTCTCCTCTTATTCCATTACACGGTGATTTTCCATTATATCCTAAATATTTCAGATAATTTATACCATGGCTTCCTTTACTCAGAGAACGAAATATAATGGATATGCAGTGTCATACAAAGCACGAAATTTATCAAAGAAAACAAAGTACGAGCATAAATATTTAATACACATTCTGCTTACCTGAATTGGAAACCCGATCAACTAATGTCCCTGGGAGGCTTCGGTAACGACTCCTTTCAAGGCACTTTCGCTTTTGAAGCAGGTGTGACTCAAACGCCAGGGCAATATCGTAGTGAGTAAACAACTCACTTTCTCAAAACCTGGAAAAGTAGGAAGATCGAGTAAATACATTATCATACTATTTCAATAAGGTTAGAAATGTTTTTCTACAGCCATTGAAATACATAAAAAATACAAGATATTTTCAAATTGGAATTTCCGTAATTGAAAATCAATACTTCAATCAACCTTTCCGTTTAAGATATCTCGTTTAAAGCCACGACACAAGCATGATAATATTAATGGGCATTTAATGGAGATTCTGAGGATAAATATATCTTAAACTTAATATTTTAATCGCTTCCGTTACTCAACTTCGAACATGAGTCAACGTATCAATACTTAATTCCAACTACAATCCACCGACATCCTTAATACAGTATTATCTAAATTGAAATCGACTACGAAAAGATACGTATATTTATGATTTGAGAGATCTGTAAACTTAAATTCGAGACGAAAACATCAAAGACAAATACTAATTAATACAAATATTAATTAATTGTTACATAATAATAAAAATTGTTAGTTTAAATTTGATTCCTTCGTTCACGACGAAAACATACAAACTTAAGACAAAATGTATACTTATGAGCTAATCATGAGTAGTAAATTGATTGAGATTCGTAAAATAAGTTATCGGAATCTAAACTGAATAAGAATCAAAAAGAAATTGAATTATGCTAATGATTTAAATGATACCCAAACTACATATCTGAGTCATACAGACTCAACGTTTTTTTAAGGATATTACGTAACGACGGCACTTAAAATATCAGACATTTTAGCTCGCAAAAGCAAAACATTTTTAAAAAAAGCTAAATAGTTTGTCATTCCCTAAAGGTATTTTATGCGACTTACCATACAGAGAAAATCCTGGGTGTCGGCCACGGGACTCGTCTCCTAGAAATATCGTTCTCCCACTTTTTTTATGAACTTTACAAATAATAATTATTACTAAATGAGAAAGTTTCTTAACGTATTTAAAGTTACTCTTTAAAATTTCGCTCCGATTCTCAAAGTTCTGAACTCAACGGACGTCTCTCAATTCAAATTTCAACGGTTTTTCCAAAAAAATTGACAGCAGGACCAAACTAGAAGAAGTCTCGGCAGCAATTGGGAATTTAGTTGCTTTAATTGTTTTTGAACACGAATCCTGTCACGTGATTCGTCGAATTCGAATCCTGTATCAATAGCCCCGCCCACCACCCTTGTTAATTTTTTCGAAAATTAGCACTACAATTAAAATTACACTCAATTTAATGGGAAATCGTTTTGATCTAATTAAAAAGAATTTTGGAAAATTAATTTTACTTAAATATTATTTTTTTACTCTTCGAGTTGATTTGGCGATTGTCTGAAGCGATATCTGGAAATTATCATACATGTTAACAAAAGAATGCGATTGGCGCATCGAGGCCATAATTAATATATATGTTTATTACCAATAAAAAGTAATCAGAGACGAAAAAACTTCCTCTTTTAGCGAATTTCCAGTGATATAAAGGATTTAGGATAATAAAAATAACTTCCCGATTTTGGAATTCTTTATTGCAAATTGTCTCGTCTTATCTACTCATACTATGATGTTTGCTACAAAGAAACACATGAAGTTGTACATAGAATAAAAGTAATAAAATACAAGTATTCAACATGTTACAGTATTTCTACATATACAACCATTTCCATCGTGTTATATTTTTTATTTGGATGTACCATCAATGAAAGAACAAGAATATACATTTCACTCGATGAATGTTTTATTTTTACCTATAATATCAACAGCAATTTGTACTTAATTATAGTCAGACTACAGACATCAATCATAACTTTCTGAAATACGGACAAAAAAAATGGTATGATTATGAATGCCTTTGATATGAACATGTAACTCGACATTCACACTGTTACATACGGTTACTTCTTCCCGGTCTTCTTTCAAATCCTCATCCCACATTACGAACTCCGTAGATGCTGGTTCTTGTAGCTGTCACAGCTTTTGCACAAATCATTAATAATAATTTACTCTACTGCAACACACGGAAGAATCAAGAAGGTAATAGTTTCGTATACACTGATGCACTTTTCTTCCTCAGACACATTTTCACAGCTTTTGTAGAAAATCACAATGAGAAGGCACGGTTTTCACTATGTACACAAACTTCCTCTTCTAACCTTTCGCCGGCAACCTATCCATCCCATGTCTCCAGCCCTCGTAGTATATCTACAAGAAAATCTAGCAAGTAGTTTTAGAAGTAGAGGTCAGCCATTAGAAGAACCGGAACGAAAAATATCAGCCACCTTGCGTTAGTCATTGCTTACGAAACGCCTTTTCCGTAGCTCAGACTTTTAAAGACGATCGGAAGTCCGAAATCGCGGAAAGAGCCACGTAATCACCCCATGCTAGAGCTGAAAACGTGAATGAAATGGCCATCTTGGCGAGTTGAGAAAATTTTAAGGGCTAATACCTTTATTATATATGTGTGTAGCGAGTGTATTGAAAGTGATCTTGTCTTGGATTTATACTTTACAGTGAGTATGTAAGATGTGCGTCCTAAGAGTCATGGAACACTCATCTAAACGAAAGCTTTTCGACGATTTTAACTCAACTGTACGTTCAGTGATTTCCTTCAGAAAGTGTGAGCAAGTGTGTATTTCCAACCATGGGGGAAAAGAATAGTTAAGGAAAAGAGCCTCAGGACGAAAGAATGAAACTCATGTTGGAATTCTAAGAGAAAAGTTGGTACCAAATGTTGGAATGTAAGTACTTGTGAGAAATGTGTGATCTAATGTGAAATTTCTGAATGTACTCCAAAGGTCAACATGAAGATAACCACGTAGGACATTATTGCGATGTTTCTTTCACTTATATCGAATAATGTGTAGATAATCCTAAATGTTAAATATGGTTGAGAGCAGTATGTTTGCAGAATAATTATCGCAATTTAATTTACCTAATAATTCGAATAATTCTTTCCAACTACTGAGTGAGGGGAAATTTGTATAAAGCTTAACAAAATAAGATCTAAATGTTAACCTCCGAATCTACGAATTCCTTCTTATTTGTTTCTCTTTGTAACTACGTCGAGTCTTTTTTCTTTTTGTTGTAGACATCTGTTAGTATAGTCATCAGCTTGAATGTTTGTTGATTTTTCGATCGAACTACTATTTGCTATCAACAACTTTAAAGAGGGAATAAGGATTACAAGACAAAAGGGAAGCGTGGTCCGTTCTTTCCTCGCTGATTAAGAATGCTTTAAGAAGGATAAGTCCACTTAACTTCATGTTCATGACCATAAGATAGTTAGCATTACCATAGCATTCAATACCAAGTGACCTGGATAATTACTATATATCAACCTCACTCTTTCCTCCTTAGCTTTTATATTTTCGCAGCCATGAACAGTAACTAAAGAAAACAGACTTATGCGTAGTACATTTTCCTGTACTCTACAATGTGAACTCTGGTGAGAGTTTCGCCTTTCATAAAAGTTTTAATGGTAAGAACATGACGTCTGTACACATACAACCTTACTATTCATTGTACGGAACGCAATTTTCATGAAACTGTCGTAAGCGTTCGGGTCAATGTAAACAGCGAATCTGAGTTAGACTTCGTAAGCATATATAGCGAAGAACCTTCAAATTTTCCTGTGCACTAAAGCGTGTGTTGATGAAAAAGAGAATATATTGTAAATGGAAACCTTATGTGCGCAAGTAAATTTTATTCTCAAACTGAACATAGGTTAAGGGAAGACGATTCAATGCTTAATATTAACAGAACATAGGTGACAACAACGACAAATTTAGTATCGATATATATACCATGATAAATCAGTTTAGCATAATTTTAACCAAAAACTTTTTATTAGAATACTAGGTAAATATATATAATTAATAGAGTAACATGTTTACCCGTACTCTAGTTAATGCACTAAGAGTTAATCCTAAATTATAGGGATAAAATATTTCAAAGACAATTTCTACCACTTCAAAACACCTTTGCTTCGTTGCAGTCTTTGCATTATAGCATGTATACTTGTACGAGAAAGGAATCTTGCTGAAAAAATTCATTAGTTGTAAAGTAATTTTTTATCCTGAATCCTTCAGATCACAGGCAATAATATTAAGGGCGAACTTCTTTTCATGAAGGTAAATTTATTTCATAAAATATTTCACTATTAACTACGTAATTATAAGTCAATTAAGGGCGTCGGTGCGCTTATCAATTTCTTTTGTTTATGCGTACGGTATATTCAAGCTATAGCTATAATCAATTGAAATGTTAATAAAAATCATGACGAAGCAAAATTAATATTCCAAAAAAAATTTAAGTCGAAGAAAATGACCCCAAAATAAATTGAATATAAATTTAATTGTAGTTATAATTTTCGGAAATATNTATTTGTAATAACGATTTACGAATCAAATTACCAAGGGTAGTGGGCGGGGCTACTGACACAGGATTCGAATTCGACGAATCACGTGACAGGATTCATGTTCAAAAACAATTAAAGCAACTAATTTCTCTGTTGCTGCCGAAACTTCTTTTAGTTAGTTCCTGCTATCAATTTTTTGGAAAAACCGTTGAAATTTGAATTGAGAGACATCCGTTGAGTTCAGAACCTGGGTAATCGGAGCGAAATTTTAAAGCGTAACGCTCATTTTTGCAATAATTATTATTCGTATCTGTGACTTTTCATTAAAAAAACTCGAAGAATAACATTTCAAGGAGTCGAGAGATGCGTAGCGGCCACCCAGGATTTTTCTGTGCGGTAAGTTGTAAAAATACCTTATCGCTTTCTCGTGCTTTTTTTCTCCTTTTTAAAATATGTAATAGCTTTATCGAGCTAATATCTCTAATATTTTAAATGCTGTCGTTGTGAAATATTATTGCAAAACCTTCGCGTGTCTATGAGCAGGACTTGTGTTTCGATTACCTCAGGGAGATCAACTTCATCTTTGGGAGTTCGAGTTTCAGGTTACATCAAATAATAATTAGTTTAATACTCATCGTGATCACCGGCATCTCATTAAAACATTATCACTTTGTTTGTTTTTGCGTGACATTTATCGAATGTCTCAATGCGTATAACGTAATGTAATGCGTAACGGATTTCGTTGTTTGAATTGAACGGATCAATTTAAATATTTATTGTTGCACTTGATACTTTTAATATCAATAATATTTTAATAGAAAATAAAAGCCTTTAAAATATATTATTATGTATTTAATAGTTTAAAGAAAAGACATTTTGACATTTATAATAATAACTCGCGAGCTGCTATTGCGTTGTCTATTGCAGGAGGGGCGTGAAAGATTTGTATACCTTATACCATCTGGAAAGAAAGATTGTTAAAAGTCATCTAATTTAGTTATATTCTTGTATTTTGAACGTCTTTTTTAACCGTAGTCTTTGTGTTATATTTCTGCAAGACGTTCTATAAAATTGATCGTTAAATCATTTTACTCAACCGATGCTATTTTTAATTTCATATAATATTTAGTATGCTCTAATTTTACGACTCATCTGAGATGGTACTACTTAATGTTCATAAATAAGTTCATTGTCTTGTAATTGCTTCTAGAAAACGACAAACAAAGTTCAATCAATGCTTTCTTAATGGGGATAAAGAGAAATACCAAATTGAAAATGACCGTGACTCTGCAATTTCATTTAGATACCTATTCGAAATTTGTATAATGATCGAAACTAATTCTCGAAAACTATTAAAAAAATGAATCTAAATCATTTCGGCATTCATCTTCGGAACTTGATTTAAATGACAGCTATTTCTATCATGATCGAGTTTCGTGGCTTTAACAAGATATCTTAAACGGAAGGGGTGATGGAAATATTGGTTTGAAATTACTGAAATCCCAATTTAAAATAAATATTTGGCTGCAGAAAAAAACTCTAAACTGATTGAAATAGTATGAAAATGTATTTACTTAGTCATTCTATTTTTCCAGGTTTTGAGAAAGTGAGTCGTTCCTCATTACGATATTGCCCTGGCGTTGGAGTCACTCCTGTTTCGAAAGCGGAAGTGCCTTCAGAGGAGATGTTAACGAAAATGTCTGAGGACAATGGTTGACCAGGGTTAAATTAGGTAAGCAAAATATTTATTAAACATTTATGTCATACTTTATTTTCTTTGATAAATTTCTTTCTTTGTATGATACTCCAAATCTATTATATTTCGTCTTCTGAATAAAGGAAGACTGTGTATAAATCAACAGAAATGTTAAGGATATAATGGAAGATCTCCGTATAGTCTAATTAAATGACATTCATTAAATTCGCTGTATTTCGGATAATTATCATAGAAATTTATAATTTACTGTTAGGAAAAAGTCCTTAAAGGGACGCGATTTAACTGTCTTTGATATTTCAAATAATCGTATTAGGGCATGAATGAGCATACTTTTGGAATAACTTGTCGCTTTGCTGACAATTTTATTTAACATTCTTGAGATAGAGTATTATCTAAGTGTAATAGTAGCATTTGTTTTATTAACTCCGCTTAGTTAACAGGTCAGATGATGGAACTAAACTTCGTTTTTGACTTGGCTTATTTTACTATTAATGTTACTACTAAAAACTACTATGTTACTATTAAAAATTGGATGGATTTAAAACTTGCCCATTATGAAATTACCTTCCATTACTAAACACACTATGTTCCACCTTTCTCTATAAAATATCATAACTGAATTTAATGACATCTATACCTAAATAAATACCCTGCAAGCCGCACTTCGGCGTGTGGCAGGGAGTGTACATACCGACCGTTAGAGTTACCTCTTTAGTTTATTGTTATCGCGTATCGTTCCTAGAAAGAATGAGTCCCTAAAACGACTTGTCCTCGCATTTATTTCTCTTATTTTACTCTCATTGAAGGATCGGCCGAAGTAGCAGGTAGTTAGTAGGGGTATCAGGGGTAGGGGCCAAAGTAGCAAAACAATGACATAACTTCCTGTTCCATATTGCATTTATATTTGTGTCATATACAGTTTAATGAGCGGTGGATCTTTCTCGATGCTGAAGTAAACGGTAATACTGAATTAAAGTCAGCAATTGCTCAAGTAAACGGCACTTTCCACAGAATATATATTTAGGTGAGCATAGTTTCATAGACTCAGTTAAAATTCATTGATATATACCAAATGTCGCTAGATTAATTCTACGGATTATTGTCAAGATGTATACGTATTAAAAAACTTGATCAGTTTATACTTAAAAAGAGTAACCCTAAAGAGGGTAAGTCGAGATATATCAAGTGAGAAATCATCCGTCCGCTTTCTGCCGAGAAAAGGCTCTAGTGTCCTTCAGGTCCCCTGCTGCGCTACCGAGGTTCAAAGTGAACTTTCGTTCACCTCGAGGAGCATTCGAGTAAATTCAAAATATTTTGCTTCTTTTCAACTCAGAGATACCGAGCTGAAAGATGAATAACCTTCCTACCATGTAGTACTTATATTCTGTATCTCATAGTATATAGTAAGGTGCATCGAGAGTGTTTCAGGTGTGGCCTTCGAATTTCTAAAAGGTTCCCTTTCTAAGCAGTCGGAAAGATGAGATCGAGCAATCTCATAAGCTAGGCCATTTCTTTATTGTACGATAATTAGTACCCTTCACTACGTGTTACGTCAAATCTCTACAATATGCTCTTCCTCGCCATGCGTAGTTTGATTCGACGGATTAAAATCGGCTCGGGTTTAGTTTAACTTCCTATTATATCTTTAGATTGCAAACCATATTGAGAATTTTTTATGATAAATCGTCAACTCCCACCTATATTTCTTACTTTGATTTATCCTCCTATTCTTGTAATGGACAGGAGTATACCTTTTTCTTCTTCGTCTACGACTCTTTCGATTGTCGCAGTTAACTGTGGACGTTTACTTACGTCCTAGAACAAAGAGGTGTTGTTTGTACGTGTTTTCTTTCGGGCTAGAACATATGACTAATCATGACTAAATCATTGATAAAGTGGCTTACTACGAGACGTTATCGCAATATATTTCATTTTATATTTTACATTCTTTGGCAATCACTGCTTAAAATTTCATTCCTACAACATCGTTTCGAAATGCAAGCAGCCGAAGGAGTAAAAAGTAATAATCCTGAACTCCATTGTGAAGTTTTTCCCTTGTGTCCATTAACAATTTTTGGTGCATTTCTTTTTGTACGAATATATAGTTTCCCTTTCGCGTTTTTTCTGTTTTTGTTAGTAGACGTGGAAATATATTCCAACGTATACCGCGAGCTTTTCCAGCGCGCATTGAAATTTGCTGTCTCTTTTCGTTGCTTTCACTGTAACGAGCTAGTTGGGCATTCGCAAATAGTTCCAATAGACACGATATGAGTCATCAACGAACTTCTATTCTTTTGCCTCTGTTTTCGGTGTTCAAGACAGACATGACCTAATGTCATTAACAAGTTATACATTTTTTAATGTCGTTATCTCTTCGTTTAGGCTGTAGGAGTAACGTTTATTTTAGCAACGGTTAATACATTTTTTTCATAATTGCGCTTATTGATGAAGTCATTTAAAGCCAATTGTAACCGACACACGGGTAAAGGGTCTCGCATAGTACCAGTTGATAACAAAAACGTTCCCCATGCCATCTGCCTGAAGGGAGAGTTAGGATTTCTTTGAAGGAAGGCTTGGAAAGATTCCCCATTCTAGTCGTAGCCTCCGTACCTTTGTTACTTCGCAATGAGTCGATTCCTTTCAGCGTAGCCGTTTTCTTGACTCCTAAGTCACTCAGAAACCCGTTTTTACGCATTATACACTTATGTTCCACTGCATATTTTGAATTCTATGTTATTATTATGGATTTTTCCTACCCAATTCCTTTGATATATCCTTAGAGAAGGGTGTGATCGAAACTAATTCTCGAAAACTATTAAAAAAATGAATCTAAATCATTTCGGCATTCATCTTCGGAACTTGATTTAAATGACAGCTATTTCTATCATGATCGAGTTTCGTGGCTTTAACAAGATATCTTAAACGGAAGGGGTGATGGAAATATTGGTTTGAAATTACTGAAATCCCAATTTAAAATAAATATTTGGCTGCAGAAAAAAATCTAAACTGATTGAAATAGTATGAAAATGTATTTACTTAGTCATTCTATTTTTCCAGGTTTTGAGAAAGTGAGTCGTTCCTCATTACGATATTGCCCTGGCGTTGGAGGGCTCACTCACTCCTGTTTCGAAAGCGGAAGTGCCTTCAGAGGAGATGTTAACGAAAATGTCTGAGGACAATGGTTGACCAGGGTTAAATTAGGTAAGCAAAATATTTATTAAACATTTATGTCATACTTTATTTTCTTTGATAAATTTCTTTCTTTGTATGATACTCCAAATCTATTATATTTCGTCTTCTGAATAAAGGAAGACTGTGTATAAATCAACAGAAATGTTAAGGATATAATGGAAGATCTCCGTATAGTCTAATTAAATGACATTCATTAAATTCGCTGTATTTCGGATAATTATCAT
>KZ308272.1:1103824-1135891 GCA_000376725.2 Ladona fulva
TATATATAATTCTCATTAAGATTATACTATGCAAACTAGTGATGACAGATGAGTACAGGCAAAACCGATTTATTACATTTTGCTCCAATTAAATTCTATTTTCTTACAATTATAAATAACGATGCTTCAACCAACGACACTGAACTCATTTCTATTATATATAATTGAAATATTGACGTATCATCTGCTACTCTTAACGAATATACTACAGAACACATAATGCTGGTAACTAACGTTCAATTATCATAGAATTTACGTGTTACACTGTGCTTTTTGTCATCCTAATATTAATTTGCGATTTATGAGAACGTTAAATGCTATGCTGAAGTATTTAAATCGATGTAGTTCTCGATTGGAGCTTTATTCAATTGGCAGCCTCGGGATCCGAAAAATCAAATTCCAAAGCACGGCATAATTCACGGAATTATATTTTGATTCTTAATAGCAGTGTTGTTATTAGGCGTTCGGGATCAAATGTCATCAAATCTTTACGCAACGTTGAATTTTAGTTTTATCTTTTACCTACAACATATCGTTCTTAGATCATCTTCGGAGACACACACGATTTATTATAAAGATTAACAATACAACAATTTTTGTGAAGACTTACAGCTCTACTTTGCTTGACAGTATTTCTAAACCTCAATACGTATCACAATTTTTTAAATCATAAAAGGATAAAATTAATGAAGTTAACGTTATTTACTTAAAGTGAACGCTAGAAAACTGAATTTAGATTAAACGAGACCATTCACAGGGACTCGCTATCATTGAGGTCTGTTTGTAATAACAAAAATAACTGTAAACAAACGAAAATGGGTAAAGATGACTTTGCGCAAGATGTGCGCACCCCTTGGAGAAATGTTCTGCCGGGATAGCTCAACGGACAGAGCACCCGACCGGCAATTGGGAGACCCGGGTTCGTTTCCCGGTCCCGTCAGACTTTTTTCAAGTCCATTCTTCCTTGGTAAAAATAACTGTATTTTTTTTAAATACATATATACACAGTGGTTCATTTGAGTCATATTTTTATACAAAATTATTATTGTAGTACTGAACAAATTCACATTTACGAAAAATTGGAAATTCTTTGATAAAAAAATCATAATTTTACATACATTCATGGACGTACCATTCAATATCATAGGGTTTTTTCTATTGAGTGTATCTTTAACTGCTATTTTTCTTATAATATTTCTTCGGTTAATTATGAAACCAACATTTGATGTGTAACTGTTTCATATCTATTTTACTGATCATTAAACATTAAATATATTCGTGGGTAAGTTTTGACATCCTAGGCGAAGTAATGAGTAAAAGGTATTGTACTCAGCTCAAGCGTTATAAGAGGCTCACTGATTATCATTGAGTTAAATTTATCTACTCCCCGGCTTTCCGTCTTCACCATTAATATAGCAGAATATTATTAGGTCTCCGAAGAGTTTGAACGCTATCCTACTCTTCGGGGTGATAACAGTTTAGGGTCGTGATACTGACCCAGGTACATGAAAAAATATCTAAGCCATTTAATGAATAGAGTGAAAATTGTCTCGAAAATCCATAAGGATGTCTTAAAAGTACATGAGCCGAACAGATATCACCAAAAGCAAATACGGTCTGGCTAGGCCAGCGATGTCGCGCAATAGACTCTGCTATTATACAGTCAATACAAGAAGAAAATGATTGATATCTGAATATAACAACTTTTGTAGACGATCACGATCATTTACGAAATTTTCACTCAAACTGGAATATTAATAAGATCAATAAAGATTTTGAATTGGAGAAAGGATGGTAATCTATGTAGGGAATCTCAGATAAAACGAAAATTGGTATATTTAGTTTTTAGTTTAGCTTTTAGTTGCTTTAACGCATATATTTCGAATATGTGTGTTCTAGTTTAAGTTACTTGTTAGGGTGATTCAGAGACATTTAACTAAGTCGACTACATAAATATTCATTCTACTGATTTTTTTACGGGTAGTTCTGACGCAATTGTTTCGTTTCGAAGAAATTTATTACAGAGTATATTTTTACATTAAGATCTAATTGCCATTTTTCGCACCACCATTGAATATTAACTAAATCTTTTGATAGTGAAACACTATTTTCGTCACTTGATATTTCTCTATATATTATCGAGTCATCCCCAAACACCCTAACATTGCTATCAATTTCGTCGCTCAGATAATATTCAATCCCAGTTGAATTCATCTAAAAAGATGAAAATCTTAGGATAAAAATCTTTCACTTTGGCCGAGTATTAAAATATTTACCAAAAACTCACTTTAAATTATATTCACTTACAGGTCGGTAATATAATATTTAATAGATTTAAAAGGGAATATTATCGGTAACCTACATGCTAAACCAACATATAGGAGTTTAACTACAATATTCACTTTTAATTTTGCAAAACAATATAATACCGGGACCTAAAGTGCACATTAGTTAAAGTCCATTTTAAGTTTATATTATAATGGTGGCCCTACGAATATTTACCACACAAATTGGAGACATGGATGACTTTGATCTTATAAGTAAATTTAGTAAAGGTGATTTCATGATATTTATAGATAATGCAAACTTAAGGAGGTAATACATGAAGTAAGGTAGTTCAAAATAAGTACATATATTCAAGTAGAAAATTTACTTTTAGACTACGTAGGGAAGCTTTAGAAGGGGAGAGATATTAGAGAATGAAAATATCGATTCACGGGTCCGACATCCGGAGTTGCTATAAGAATCTGATGGTTAAAACAGAAATCAGAATATTAAGCGATTATATTAGCGTATTTACCAGGTACTATCGTGAAGATTATTTGTAGAGATAGACGGTTGCGTATTCTCCTTTATTTTATATGTTTAAACACTCCGCAAGCTGTATGTCGATTGGCGGGACTCGCGTTTGGAGGCAATCGGGGCTTACCGACTTCTTGGAATCACTCAATGTGCATTTTGGACACAAAGTTCCATTTTTAAGTGTCTCACGATAAGAAATTATTCTTTTACCTTTGATTCTTTCCTTTCATCTTCTTATATTAGTTAAAAACACCATCCTATTTGATAAATATAATTTCATTAATTTAATAAATATCCTAGAGGATTCCAACTCGTACTAACAATGAACCCTTAATTTACGCTACAGTTCTCTCGTACAAGATTATCGTACCTTTGAATAACAAATTTTGTGCACACTGTTTGCGCCGAAACCCCCTTACGGGTGAGTAAATATATAGTTTTAATCGCTTAAACAACGAACGAAAGAAGATTGGCTAACTACTCAATCAAGTTGTAGTCAAAACAAGAATAATTTTAACGAATTAGTAAAACGTTTTATGTTATGCTAACTTTATCAACGAATAAAAATTTCCGAGATCGAAATTTATTTAGAAGACTGGGAGAAAAGAGGCGGAACGTCATAAAACTTTCAGCACAACGCACTCTACCCCGCGAACCGTGTGTTGGATAACCCCGATTTAAATTATATCTCGGGTCGCGTTATATTTTCACGACTTCCATCTGATGCAAAGAAACTATAATACATTCGGAAACCCCCCGTAATAATTCAAAGTCACGAAGCGGGCTTCTGATAATTGCAGATCACTTAGTTACCGCGTTTTCCCTATTATCATCATTCCACTGTTCCATATCTTGACTGAGGGAATTATTTTCAGGTTTTATTTGGTATTGGGTATAGAAAAGTTTACCTTTATTTCAATTCAGTCTGGCTCAAGGCCGTGATGATATGACAGTTACTGAGGTATGAGCACGGTATCAAACAGCAATATTTTTCGTCCCGGTTTTCGCCCGACAAAAACAATTATCGGTTCAGATCCGGTTTATGTTCCAACCGCCAACATTTAACCGATTCGAACCGTCATCTTCGCTCCTGCATCCTTCTGAAACTTATTTTCGTTACTTTTAACTTTTCAATAGTTTTAACTTATTAATAGTTAACTTATTAATAGTTAACTTATTAATAGTTAACTTATTAATAGTTAACTTATTAATAGTTAACTTATTAATAGTTGCAAGTCATAGTTGCACATTTTAGCAAACTTTTTCCAAATCAACTTGAGTAAAATTATATTTTTGGGAACCGTAAATCGGATTGGAATAAATAACGCTTTGGCATTTTCTTCGGTTAATTATGAAACCAACATTTGATGTGTAACTGTTTCATATCTATTTTACTGATCATTAAACATTAAATATATTCGTGGGTAAGTTTTGACATCCTAGGCGAAGTAATGAGTAAAAGGTATTGTACTCAGCTCAAGCGTTATAAGAGGCTCACTGATTATCATTGAGTTNAATAGTTAACTTATTAATAGTTAACTTATTAATAATCAACTTGAGTAAAATTATATTTTTGGGAACCGTAAATCGGATTGGAATAAATAACGCTTTGGCATTTCGGTTGGTTTTAGGAATTTCAATTTGTTCCGTTTTCACTCCAGTAAATAAGAAAGTATTTTTCTGTTCTCGGTTCGTATTTGATTCAATTACCTTGTTCTACCCTTAAGCCCCTTATATCTAGAAAACTTCCTATGGTTTTTAAATCTGAGAAAATATATATTGACTTTAATATATAAATGTTTCTTTACGTTCCTACGGACATCAGGAAATAAGCTTACATTTAGATCAGATCAGAGAAGCAATGCGCAGTGTCCTCCGAAAGATTCTTTCTGCGCAATTTACTATGCAAATATGGACAAAAATTTTGAGGGATTGCTTCTAATTCTCGCCGTAAATCGGACAGGAATAAATTACGCTTTTGCGTTTCGATTCGGGTTTAGAAATTTCAATTTTTTCTTTTTTCACTCCGGTAAATAAATACTTTTTTACAGATTTTAGGTTCAGATCCGGTTACCATGGGATGTTACCATGGTAACCGGATACCATGGGCATTAGAGATACTGAAAAATGACATCCATTTAATCTCTACTTCTTGAATGCTATGAAAACTGTTATTCATAAAGTAATTCTACTGCACTCACACGGACATTTTCGCATCAGTGAGGAAACCAAAGGCAAACTACCTCACTCCTCACTTTGTCTAGTCGCCTCGTTCCCTCTCAACACCTGATAGAACCTATAAACGGTAGAGGGATGTAGATTCAAACTATCCTTCGGGTTAAATACTTTACAGACAATCCTCTCGTTTTTTTCACTCGTAGCATTCCGGCTAAGTGAGGAAAGTAAAGGTAAACTACCTCACTTTGTCTAGTGCCTCATTCTCTCTCTAAACCTCTTGTTAGCTAATGGTAGAAGGGTTTAGCTTCAAACCGATATTTAAGTTGAATACTTTAAGGACACTCCTCTAGTTCAGTTTCAGTTGTCACTTCAACGAACACAAACTCTTGAAAATCTGTCACGTAGTATCCATTTTTCACCTGCAACGCAGTCCTTTAAACGTCAATTTTCCATGGCGTCCATCGATTTCGTGAAGATCCCGCGATACTGAAGAAATTGCGAGGGCAGCTACATGGAGGGGAATTTCCCTGGCATTAGCATCCACGGATCGATGGGAGAGTCTCTTTTCATGTCCAAATTTGGAAGCCTCGATGAATGGCCAGGAGTCGATGGAGATCCCTTTAAAGTGTCGATGGACAAAAGGTACGCAAATAGCAACAAAAGGGGGCACCATTTGATCGCTGGAGCAGGGAAAATGTCCACCGAAGCAGTCCCCTCTCTCCCTCCCGGCATGCTTTGCCCATCTGAGCTTTTGTTCATTAGGATTTCGACATCAGCGCCCAAAGGATTTCACTCTTTCTGCGATAGTTTCTAAGCAACGGTGCGTGAACTGCCATCCCCCGGTGATAATTTTTAAGCGCGTCATTAATTCCTCTTTAATAAACGAAGTTGACGTGTGCAGTCGGACGCAAAAGTGACCCGGATACCGTAGAAGCGTCACTTTCGGTGATTAGATTTTGTTCTTGCGCCTACGATTTTCAATGAAAGGCGTTTCGGTAAAGTCAATCGTAGTGCTCGTGTCGCCTTTTCCCTTAAATAGTATGTTCAATTGATTGAGCACTGAATTTTCGCACAATGGATGGCTTTGTATAGTTCGGTCTGACCCTTGTGTGTATAATGTTCACTGACTTCGTAGAAGGAATTATGAGCGTGGAAAACTCTTTCAGACAGATTAAACCTCCAAAGAAGACTAACGCATAGTGCTTGGTTAACTACTATACAATGAGAAGATTGGCTCCTAATGGTTATTTAAAATCTAATGTTGTTGAAAGCTAACCTAACCTAGCAAGATGATAACCGGAATCTAAAACTATGAAGGATTGCATTGTTTATTTACATCAACTTATATCTCTTGCGACCTGCCTTTCGGTGAAGGTGGCAGTGGGTGCATGTAACAGAAGATAATTTGCCTATTCCATTACTGTTTCATGTTATCCCCTTAAAAAAAATGATCCTTCGAACCGACTTGTGGTTCTAGTAGTTTTAGTCTTGAAGTAGTAGACTAGCATTTATTTATCCAACTTTTCTCCAAGTATCTGACCGCCCAATGTAACAAAGCGGACAAAATATCTATTACGCCTTCCGATGACGTGGCTAAATTCATTGAGCAAATGCTATCTAAAATTTAATCTCCCTTCTTCTAACGATTCCCATCCTACGAGTTGCATTCGAGCTACAATGTCTTCCATTTTTTTCCGGAAGAGTACTTGCCCCAGATAGTTGGCACTTCTGTTAGTTCTCAATGTAACATCCGTGAAGTCTTCCACAGTTTCCATGGCTGTGATTCCATGGTTGATAACACTCCCTTTAGTCTCCTAATTTTTTTACAGGATTGAGAGTAATTACAGAGATGGCCCGAAGATGTTAGCCCTAAGTCTATTTCTGAACCTGTAACATTGATTGCACCACATCGTGCGTAAAATAATTTTCTGAAACTTACTCAGTCACAACTGTATATTAATTAATACTCGGTACACTCGGTACTCGGTCTTATTTTGCCTCAAAATCCCTGGAATACTGCAGCCTTTCGCAAACTTCTTTAACTGCACGTACTGAGTGCCTCGAGAGCCATTTGTGCGAATTTACGCGGAAAAATGCAAATTCTCCAAATTCTCTTTCGAAATCTCGCACCGCATTTACTATTTAAACCTAATACTCAGGAAATTTCATATGAAGATTCTTCGCCCTTTCTTTGCCCTACATTCTCCTTGCGTTCCCTCGTTACTCAGGCCAGTACTTATTTTTCGAAATTAAAATTC
The DNA here is from genome assembly GCA_000376725.2 of Ladona fulva. NCBI lineage: Eukaryota > Metazoa > Arthropoda > Insecta > Odonata > Libellulidae > Ladona > Ladona fulva. The sequence goes on from KZ308272.1 coordinate 1,111,063, forward strand.
TTGCCACACAATCAGAGCTTATGTGGGTACCATACGCGAGAAATGGGATTTTAATATCTTCTGTGATTATACAATTAACAAAATGGCGGTAGGGAGATTTTATTCGTATATCTTTATTTTCGCGTAATTTTCGCCTGGAAATCGGTTAACACGGAAACGGATAACACGAAATAACGAATATCACGAACTGTAGAATTGGTTCGTTCCGTCCCCTACGGATTTCAAATTAATTTGTTTACTGGGAAACGTTTAGCAGGAAACACCGATTAATAAGAAATGATTTAATGATCCGTAGGAAAAGTATCCCCAGGAAAAGCTTCGTATAATACGAAACAAAACTGCATTTATGGTAGGATTTCAGCCAGTATGAGAATTATCATGCTGTATTTTAACATTATTTTATATACAGCTGAGCTTATGTATGAAATTATTATTGAGTTTTCTGGTTATTCAACTAATAACTATGAACATATGATGATTTTCAACATAATTGACAATCAAGTAAACTCAAAGCGGCTGGTTTAGTTAGCGAGGAATATTCGATCAACGTGGAATATATATTTTGCCCTCAAAATATTAACCGATTTTCACTGTTTACAATACCATGCCACCATGAAAAATACACGTGAATATAAAGTCACTGAACCAATAGATTGACTAAAAAGGAGAATATACACCAGTATCTGAAGCAACTATTCAAAAAGTACCTTTTATGTATGTGTATTACTTTCCCCAGTGATTATGCTAACCTAAAAGTCAGTGCTGAACGCATTACTTGGAGGACTGCAAAGGGAATAAGTTACGTTTTAGCAGCTACCCTAAGGAATTCATTTCCTTTCGACTGACCTCTAAATGTTAATGAAAGAAAACTCATTTTCTTTGGTGTGGAAGTGTTTTCACAGCCTTCTCTTCCAAAGATAGATAGCCCCTTCCTTCCCTCGTGTACTAATGATCCGCAAACAATTTACTTCTATAATTAAGATAAGTATTCTTTGCGTCCGTAACAAACAAGTTTGAACGTGCATTAATTACTTATCTCGCGCAATATGATAAGGCTAATTTGTATCGCTCGTTCCGAAAAAGAATTGGAAGCGCTTCGTTTTTCGAGTAAATACATACAAATCAAGAGGAAAGATGTAACTACATGCATACCTTTACACTGTATATAACGTCGACAGTTTGAGGGAAATCTATAATCTTGACTGGAGAATTTTTACGCTTGGTGAAGGACATGATTCTAAAATACATCACGGTGACATAAATTGCCGCAAGTTTTTAAGCCGTTTTCCCAAGATAACGTGAAAAAATGAGAATCCAGTAGCAAATAATAGACAGTTTAACACCGAAAACATACGCTAATATGCTTTTTATCCCAATACAATGATAAAATTTGGGTGAAAATGGACAGCAAGGAGAGTAACCTTTAAAAAGAATCCTTTGTAATTATCGCATGGTGAATGAATGATTATTTCACAAAACTTAATGCGGATTTTTTTGCCGCACGCAATTTCGTCAGATAGTGGGTCAATGCTTTAAACATGGAAGTTGTGTTTCTAATTTTAACTTAAACTAAACTTATCTCTTTTAGGGACTACTCCTATAAGATTAATATAAGATATCTACTAAATCATTGGATTGGTTTTTATTGTTGTTGATTGGTATCTAAGAAAAACCTCTCTCATAAATATCAAAGGGTTAAATTCCAAAAAAAATACAATTAAAATTAATCTTGCTCCTTTCCTATCGCAATGAAAACTAACCGTAGACGTTTTTACCCACGAAGAAAACTTTATACCACGTCTTATGTAAAAAATTTGATTATGAGTATGTACTTTCAAATAAATTATATTTTTCTTTTTAACTCAGTCAATAGAGTAGAAGGGCTTAAATAGGTAAAAGTCTCAGAAAATAACTTTCCTTTAATGAATTAAATTATTGAGTATTGGTGTATAGGCTCCAAATGTGAATCAAAAGAAACAAAATTCCTTAAAAACTCTCTCCCTTATCATAAAAAATAGCTTTCGTCTCGAAATTACAAAAACTTTGATAAAATAAATCGAAACTTCTTCGTTTTCAAATTCGGTCGTCTAGACAACGAATACCGTTGTTGATGTTTACTTTATAGCCGTTCTCATAAGATACGTAGAGGGATATAATTGTAGAAATGAACGGTGATAGACGAATCACGTTTTCGAATTAAGTTTATGATTACACAAAGCTTCCATTGTCACAAAGTTTACAAAAATCGCACCATCAAACATAGGCTTTCACAGTTTCTTTCGCAAAAATAAATTAGCTATAAAGGTTCTAAATCGATGCAAGTGTCAAAATAAGGAAACTGGTTATAGATTCTAATTTCAGTCGTACAATATTGATATAGATTCGGAATAGCAAGAATTTTGATAAAATAAACAAAAAATGTGTAAAATTTTGTGGCTATAAACAACTCGTCCCCTTGACGACCAGGGCGATTTGAGCTTATACATTCATAAGGAATTCGAGCTTATACATTATCCCGTAAGAATACACCATAAGTCCATATAGAACTAATGGTTGGAATTAATGTCAGAATTTATGAACAGTGAACAATTTTCTGAGATTACAGCATATGGAAAGTACCGTAGGGTACACTCTATAAGCTGTAATAGGGGGGTAATAGATGAGTCATCTCAGGATAAGAAGCATATCTTTCGTGTTTAATAGTTGATGAAGTATCACTAAGAAATACACAGCATTTGGGCAAAGCTTATGTGGTTCACATAGTTACCCTGTCCTAGTGCTGGTTCGTTATTAGCGTAATAACGGAACGAACAAAAGTATTTGGCGTCGCTTAGCAACGAGTAAATTTCTGAGGAAAGACGTCTTAATCCGTCAAAATCACGCGACGGACAAATTCAAGAACTTAATAAAAAAAACTAAAGTTGGGATGTCTTCGTAACTAGCCATAGTATCGCCTTTTCTGTGGACATGGCCTCTCCTTGGGTTATTTTTTTGCATTTTCGGTGGGTGACATAATGAGGAAGACTTTCTCACGAAGTTTACTTCTGCCCGAGGGCATGAGAAGCACGGTCAGATAAAGGTCAACAACCGTGTCCCGCGATCAATATTAAGCCCCGCTGACACAGAACTCATTTAGCTGTATCGCCAAAGGCCAGTCCATCGGAGAGACATGAGTTGTGTCATTTGCCCGTGCAATCTGTGCAGACGCACGGGTGCGTGCAGGGAAATTAATTCACGTCGTCCTTTTTTCTGTAAATGGAAACAACACCCACTCATGGGAGATCCACAAACAATTTCTTTAATATTAGAGTACCCGCATCCTAATTTAAACTTCTCCGTTAATTTACCACGAAAATACGCTGGGTTTATATACTAAGTTTACAAAAAATGTAGCTAAAATTGTTTTCCCTTCAACGCCAATTGAAGATCAAAAATATAACAGCACATATTTGAGGTGACAAAAATGGCATGGTATTAGTAATTGTTAAATATAGATTACTAGCCGAAGTGTCCGTTGAGTCTCAACGTGGAGAGTAGAAGACTGATTAAATGTAACATTTGTTATAACATAACATCACCCATCTTAGTTTAGTCCAATGGGGCTGGTCGTCGGAAACAAACATTTATGAAATTTCGTTCTCAGAAACTTGCCTCGAATTAATGTGCAAGTTTGCAAGATTTTCAACTTCTGGTTCTCGGAAATTTAATCGTAAAATATCGTCAAGAGGCCGAATCGATAGATAAAAAGTTACTCATCCGTCTCCATTAAATCATTACCGCGCTACGTATGTCTTTTTTACCCCTGAAATTCATCATTACAAATTGTTCGTAACTGTAATAATTAAAATCTCTAAAAATGTTCCTCCTCTTCATGTCATTAATTCTTACCATTACTCTAAATGGGCCTAAATACACAATGTGTTCTTATGGAAAAATGCATAATCTCGGAATCAGCAATCGCATTGGTCGTCAGAGGGACGGGTTGTTTACAACCTCAAAATTTCACAAAATATTCGTATATTTTATTAAAATTCTCGCAACTTCGAAACGAAAGTGATATTCTACGACAATAGTAAGAACACCACTTTGTATGGTCGGTGCCTCGAAGAGGCCTTGGCTGTGAACGATGCCGCTTAGTCGGACGAACTCACGCGCCCAATACCTATAAAGTCTCCCAAACGGCATGGAGAAATGTTCTGGCGGGATAGCTCAATGGATAGAGCAACCGACCGGCAATTGGGAGACCCGGGTTCGAGTCCCGGTTCCGTCAGACTTTTTTCATGTCCTTTTTTCATGTCCGTTTCTCCTTGGGAAGTTTATTTCGATGTCATACGACTGTTCCTTCTAATTAAATTTTGCAAAAGAAATAGTCTGTAACCGATAAAATCGAACTTTACATGTATTTCTTATGGAAATCTATCTTAACAATCTTAGTTCAAACTCGGCACATTTATCGAATAAGAAGGTTATAGTACTTCCTTCCGGATCTTAAAGAACACGTATGCAAAGTTTGACACAAATTGGACAAATGGTGTGGACTCCAATCTCAGACAAAGATACACAGAAACCCACAGAATTTCTGCTTTATGTATATAGATTCATCACATCCCTCAATTTTTTCGGTTAAACACCGATAATCTTGTAGATGCCAACTTTTAAATAAAAAATTTTAATGAAAAAACTCCATAAGTCGAGTGAGCTTGAGAAAGTTAAAAATTCGATCGCCATTGCTATCGATGCACAGCACATCGCGTGACTCAGTGTCAAACAGAAATTCAGGATGAAATATGAGGATTATCTAAGAGCAAGGCATCTAATCAGGCCATCTTTCTCGTATCTGATGCTTGCAAATAATGTCGTAATGTAAACTATTTTGACTTACAAACGGTATTGATGACTTATGCAAATCAAAGCTGTTAATTAAATACGTTTCTTACCCATATTCATGTTATTATCCATAACGATTTAAAAATGTGCACTTAAAAATCCCACAAGTCACAAATAAAAACACACCACTATAATTATCTAATCAACATTTAATAATAAAGGAAGATCTAGGATCTATATATACAGTAATTTACACGGTAATTTTATATTCGTTATTTTAAATCATAAATTTTCCGAGAAATCCTTCAACATAGATCACAATAAAATACGCATAAATTTATAAAAAAATCGAAACGATTGAAGACGAACCTATACGTAAACACTGGAATAGAGAAAGCGTCGGAGAAACTGTTGTAGCAACCAATATTTTATTGATAGCAACGTAAACAACTACTAAACTTGCATGTTGAATTCCGACATCTTAACAAATTTATCGCGATATCGTTAATAATAATCGGTGATAAAAATATAAAATAAAAATTTCTTTCGTAAGGTTCTGCTCGCAGTTTCGTTCGACCATTGTTTAAAATTCAATTCGACAAAAGGAAAAATATCTAGTAAAAATATCAATGTGTTCGCCAACAACTCGAGAACTAAAAGTTGCGCAGAATTCAAACTTTCAAGATTATTAAATGTCGACACCACGTAGATAACTGTCTACTTTTTAGGTAACTAAAGGTCCTCGGTTCGACCCAATACGAGTCAAAACGTCCCCATAAGAGATGTACGTAAAGTTCACTTTAATTTCTCGCAGCCTGCATTTCATTTGCAAAATTAAATTAGTTAGGTAGTCGTACGAAATCGAATAAACAAAAGAGAAGGAAAATTGAATAGAGATTCTTAATTCGGTCGCGGAATATTGTTTGCGATTCGATATTGCGGGAATTTTGATAAAATATTCGAAATTTTTGTGAAAGTTTGAGATGGTAATTAACACGTCCCCCTGATGACCAATGGGATCGTCGAATCCGAGCGCATATATTTTCCCATAATTTTTCCATAACACATCGGGCACCTCTTAAAAGCAATGGTAAGAATTTATGGTAATCCAAATGAATAGGAGGAAACTCCGTTAGATTTTACAATTTTCAGTTACATTAAATAAGTGAATCTTACGACAAAGTAGTAACGTTTATTATTCGTCCTAATATTGCCTAATGACAGTTATGTGTTTCTTCTTAAAAGAGATATTTCCTTCGTAAAATAAGATGTTTATCAGTAAAGGGAGAGGGAAGGAAAAAGGTTTCAGGGGTTTAAGAAGATTTTTAGCAAAACCAAGGTGTGAAAGAAAATTTCATAGTGTATTTACTTCTTGGGAAACCGGATTTACATCTTAAATATTTCTAGGATTTACATCTTAAATATTTCTTTATTTGGTTACTTTTTGTGTTTTTATTCCTTTATCTCGGTTCTAATCCATCGTTTGCATAATCTGCTTATACATTTGGAAGTGAAAGAAGGATTTCGGAAGCGAAGTGAAAGTAAGCGAGGTCAACGTGATCCCAAAATAATGAAACGAGTGAATTTGATTTTCGTCAAATATATAGTCATGTATACTCATTTCCATGTCTTACCCGTAACATATACAGTCTATTGTTTTCTCGAGAGTACAGAAAGTCGTGATAGGATGATATTTATTGAGCGTAGAGAATTAAGCGGTAGCTTTGCTATTTCATTACAAACAAATAACCTCAACCAAACTACATCTCATTATAAGGATAATATGGTTGGGGCAGGTTAGCTATGCCTCATTTCGCATCCAGCTCTGGGAGGGAGGACAACTTGGCTGAGCCCCACTTTCTCATTGGCGGCCCCACAAAAGAGGGGCGTCACGAACTCTCGAAAATCCAATTACCCGCGGTGGCTGAATTCCAATTTCATTTGAAAACCCAAGCTTCAGATTCCCAAAATCCTACCGATTACATGGATTTTACATATTAGACTTTCAAAATATAATCGACGTCATCAGAAGTATATTGACTGGAGCGGACCTTTTTTTCGGATTCAGGGTTCCATTTATCTTTTCTAGAACCCAAAAAATCAATCTCCATTCAGTTTTTACAACTCCTTTTTAAATATCTTTTCCTGCCTTCGCTATTATAAACGAAAAGCTGAAATACATAATATGCATATCCTAATATGGTCCTATCCGAAGGCCGGTTAGGACCTCATACCCTTTACCACCAGCTACGAATGGCTGGAAGAGGGAAATGAGGCTTACTGGGTAAGATGAGGAGTGAGGTAGTTAGCCCTTGCCTTCCTCGCTGAACCAAAATGCTATAAGCAGAACAAGCCCACGTTAATATTAATATATACGAAATTTATTATAAAACTATTTCTTTTCGTGCTTTTAAGACAGAAAACTATTGTTACATAAGGACCCCGGTAATCCATGTGGGCAGCGGGTTTGACTCTGGAGAAAGCAGTTCCGGGTTCGATTCACGGTGGAAGCCCACATTTGCAATGACCTTAGCAGTCGAAGCACTTTTAACAATAAAAATACAATTATTGTTACCTCTTTATGACTTATATCCCATGTCTTTCTTTATCGCAGTCAGCTACACAGAGCGAGAGAGAAGAAGTTTGGTGGAATAAAATAAATAACCCATAAGGAATAGGTCTGAAACCCAAACCTGTGGGCCATAGAAATCTGGCTTGTTTGTTTATGATACGGCATAATCCTGCTCGGTAGGAGATATAACTCTCTCCCGAAATTCCAAGGTATCCGCTGTATTCCGCTCACTTAATTCGCATCAAGCGGAGTGGGCCCCGAAAACCTCGTATTTTATTGGGCAAGAGCACGCGAATGTGCCTAAAGGAAACAGCGGAATTCGCAAAAGTAGCGTTTCCGTGAGACGAAAATGTCAAAAAATAGAGAATTTATATCGAGCGGTCTGAACTGGAAAGATGTGAAGATAAAAATACTTTTTTCCTGAGACCGGACCGGATTATTCATACGGTGGGCTCCGAGCATTTTGTAGGTCGCAAAGACGAATTAAATGAACGCGGAAAAGCAGGTGCGAGTCCCTGAGAAATGAAAGAGTTAATCTCATTTGCAGGACTAACAGTAGAGCTTTCACATCCGAGTAAACTACTAATTAAATTAATCCAGGATCAATTTCATATATGTCCATTTTTAATGATGCTTAATCTTACAATTATACAATCTTAAAGGATTCATACTTCCATTATTTTGGTCGCCATTCAGATCAGTTTATCGACTCCATTGTATCGAAAGTAACCGTGGCTACGGCTTGTTACCATGGTTCCAATACAATAAAGTGGTTGAAATAGATCCGAATGGCGACCAAAGTAATGAAAATATGAATGGAAGTATCCATGGAAACGGCTCGTTGCCATGATTACTCTTCCATGAACGAGCCATTTGTCGTTCCTGTTTTCGCTCTGGTTCAACGAAAAAACTATCGGTTCGTTCTTTCTGCCGAATCGAACCGGTTAAATCCGTCATAATATTATATCCTTCAGAGAGTTTTTTTTTATTATTCCAAGCATTTCTCATTCAACTTGCATCGCATTGAATTTTACGATGAAACTAGTAAACGCCCGTGTCAAGCATGACCCAACTTTAAAAAATGCGTCTATTATTGTATAAATCTAGTCCTCCTAAGCCAGAACTTGTCAATTGTAAGTTTAAAATAAATTATTATATTTGTGACCGGTTTATACTGGATAAATTTCGGATACAATTCCCCTAGAATTAAATGTGTGGAGAAACATTTTGTCAATTACAACTATGCATTCAACATTCATATTCATTCAAATATTTTGTATCATTTTCAACCGTTAGCCCAAAAACAAATGAGAAAAAACATCTTCTAACAGTTAATTCCACTTTTAAATTCTAAGTTAATTCTTTTAAGAATACATATTGACCTCGGTGATCGGGTTTCGTAAATACCCCTTCAAGCATGATGGAGTTCAATACAAATTGAATTGTCAAATTGAATTGATTGACAAATCAGAATTGGTAAGAATTACAAAGAACACGCAGCTTTAACACTTCGTTTGAGTTAAAAATCCCCTCTTCATCTGAAAATCTTCCTTTTTCCGAAAACCTTTCATATGCCGGAATCTCAGAAAATTGCCTATTGTTCATTTGTCATTAGCTGTATCCATTAGTTCTATATTGATCTATAATCTCCTTGTATTCTTACGGGATAGTGCATAAGCTCGATTCAGTAATGGTCGTCAAGGAGATGAGTTGTTTACAGCCACAAAGTTTTACGAATTTTTCGTTTGTTTCATCAAAATTCTCGCTATTTCGAATCTATATCAATATTTCACGAAGAATAAATAACCAGTTTTCTTTCCTTTGGCACTTGCTTCCATTTCGTAGAACCTTCATTTCTAATTTAATTTTGTGAAGTAATCTTGAAAAATCTTTGAAAGAGTTGGTAAAGGCTGCAAGACATGAAAACGAACTTTTCGAGCACTTCTTATGGAAAAGAGTGGTCTACATGAGCTGGTAATGGACCCCCGAGTTCGGACCCGAGCATTCTCAGAGATGGGAATAGTTTTCCTGGGGCTTTCAACAGCGTAGAAACACAATGCAGTTTTTCTCATATCTCTAAAGGGGACGGATAGACGGACGGACATATTTTGCATTTTATATACAACTAGCTGAAGTGCACGTTGATTCTTAACGGGGAAAATATGAGAATGCATGAGCTCGAATTCAACAATGGAAATAGTCGTCAGGGGGAAGATTTGTTTACAACCTCGACATTTTAGAATAACTTCGTTTATTTGATCAAAATTGCGTGAATTTTGAACAGAAAACAATATTCCATGACTAATAATGAATAAGAATCTTCGTTCAATTTCCTTCATATTGGTACTTGTTTCGATTTCATACGACTATTTTTTCTTATTATATTTTGCAAAAGAAACAAACCCTGCAAGCGATAAAAGTGAACTAAAATGCATGAGCTCGGATTTAACAATGGGATTAGTCGCCAGGGAGACCGGTTGTTTACAACCACAAAATATCACAAAATGTTCGACTATTTTATCGAAATTCTCTCAATTTCGAACCCAAAGCAATGTTCCACTGCCAAAATAATAATTTCCATTCGATTTCCCTTTTTTTTGGCGCTTGTCTCGATTTCGTACGGTTATTCTTTCTGATTTAATTTTGCAAATTAAATAAACCATGCAAGCGATAAAAATGAGTTTTACATGCATCTTCCTGGAGTTCATTAATGGCACAAGGAGTACTGAAAACAGCTGGAGGCTTTCTGGAACGCTTTTTCGATATTCAACCGAGTTTGGCTACGGAAACGGGGGCACTGGGCCCTTAAGCCCCTTCATTATGAGGCAATGAAAGTGGATAAAATGTTTCAAAACTTCAACCTGGTGCAAATCCCTCCAAACTACGTCCGGAGGGTTTTTGTCAGCCAACACAATGAATATAATGCATGAGTGTCGCTCATGATAAGACATTTATTTTTTCCGCCTTTTTCCCATTCATTACTTACTGCAATGCTTCCCTACCCCCGTGCAATTACGTCTTAAAATTCTCTGCACACTAAACCATACTTTTATTGCATCGATGTACTTGCATTTATTCCTAAAGGAAAATTATAAGTTTTGAATTATTTCCGGGAAAATGAGCGTGACTATAGCGCTAATAGGAGTACTACGAAATGGTTTTAATAACCTAACTTTCTAAGAGTCTTCGAGTTGTACAAAAATCACCTAAATCGAAGGACACCACAATGACCATAGGATAACGATCATTCCTGTGTAAGAACCCTGTCATGACGTAACGTACGCTATGTTTAGATTTGATAGAGAGATATCAATGTGCAAGAAAGCGTCAAACGCCCAGAGGGTGTGAATGCAGCTAAGTGAATAATGCAGTGAAGTGCTGATAAAGGATACGAAACGAAAGTGTACCCCAAGCGCAGGGGCGGATTCATAATTAGGCGCAATGGGCACTAGCTTAGGGCGTCAACCATACGTGGGGCCTCAGTAAGATTGCGCTCATAAACTCTCAATAACAAATTTTTCTGTTTTTCTCTTCAAGAAAGAATTTGATGTTCCTTGAGGTAGTCTGCAGAATATGTTTTTTTAGAATAAATCATACTGTATCACTATATAGAGCAAAGTTCATCTACCCAGGGGCCGATTTAAGCTATCCGAGGCCCAAGGCGCAAAGAACGGATTGAGGCCCCAACAAGGAATTATGATTAAAAATTCGATATTTTTCATTAAATAGGCACAAATACATCCAATAGAAATCTCAGACGCTTTACTACGGCAAGAATAAATAAACAAGTTTTAAAAACGATACATAGTATTTCTATAAATTACAATGAATGTTTGATGGAGTTTTTTACATTATATGGTAATATAGTCAATGTAATAAGTTCTATTAACATGTTACGTGGACTAACTCAGAAAATATATAATTCTTTCTTGAAGCGAAAAATAACAATTTTACTGATAATTTATTATCACAGTCCCCCATATGGATGGGGCTCCCAGCCAATTGCGCCTAATTATAAGTATTCCCTTGCACCCACCATTCTTCTTAATTTAAATAAATACTATGTATTGTGATTCAAAACGTATCTATCCTTGGTGTTGCGAAGCAACTGAGATGTATGTATTTATGAATGGATAGTATATTTGTGAATTTTATAAAAGTTTTCCAATTTAAACTCTCCTAACTCTTAGTAGGGGCCTCACTGTGCCCCTAGGGCCTCTGACAGCTTAAACCCGCCCCTCCCAAAGTGGTAGAATCCTTAGATGTCACAATTTCTTTTTATATTCTCTCTTATATTAGAAGAACATGGACTTGAAATGAGTTCAACGGAATCAAGGGCGAGGACTTCCTGCAGATGCTGACCTTCGCATGTTGGAGATGCTGTATTTACGGAAGTGCCCCTCTCGCGTGAACCAGTGCGTAACAGTCCCAACCACAAGTGCAGCCTTGAATTTCAAGCGATAGAGTTTCCCTTGACTTTTCGTTTTATTTCTCCGCACTCGCAGATGATGGATCTTTTTTCTTCGGGAGCCTTACTCATTCCGACCATTGAGGATTTCGAAATGTTATGGTAAGTGCTTTGGGGTCACTTTGCAGACATCTAAAGCCACCTTCGTGTAAATCAAGGAGGATCCCCATCGGAAACTCTATGTATTATCCGCCCATTGTGACCCTTGTCTTAAGTTTCAGACACGAGTAGTTTGCGCTTTTGGGAAAATTGGGAATTTTGGGAATTTGGGAGTTTTTTGTTTTACTTTATACGCTAAATTATAGAGCAGCGTTTCCCAATCTCATTGGTATATAGTCCTACATTCCAAGTCCTCAACACGGCCTGGGGTGGGATTATGTATATTTAACTTTTATGTATCTCCGATATTCGCGATAAATCCGCCATTCTTACATGAATTCACATGTATCCGTCATGTAAGTATGGCGGATTTGTCGCGAATTTCGGGGATATCACCGGTTACAAAAATACATAATCGCGCCCCAGGTCTCACCAAGGTGCGAAATTTTTTTTAATCGACGCCATTTTTTTCGAATACTTAATTTGCTGATCGTTGGCACTGAAACTCTGGAAGAATTTGTTTGAAATGAAGCAAAATATTTATAAATTAAATGGATAAACGAATAAAATTAAGCAATTTCAACTTGCTCGTGTCTCACCGAATTGGCTCAAAAGTCCCACTAACAGTGAGCGTTTCACTGGTCCTGTTATAGAGGACTGTCAACGAAAGCCAAATTAACCTGTATTCATGTGTTGAGGAGCGAATTATCTTAACCATGGGGTCTCTAATGAGAAATAACTAGGCATGTTTCACCCACGAAAGGCGTGTATAATATACAGAAAGAAAGAATCCTTTGTAATTTTCACAGCAGGTATTTATAACGAGTTGACATCTTCAGGTTGACGAAACTAGTCGAATAAATACCTGCTATGAAAATTTAAAAAAAAATGAAAAATTAAAGTATTCTTTCTTACAATAAATAATTAAATTTCTTACGAGTTCCATGGATTCACGCTTGGAAATATTAATTTTACTTGTACATACATAATACTAAAAATGAAATGAAATGAGAATATTCCTTCAAATAAATAATAAAAATTAATTTGTTTCATGATATAATACTTATTTATATTTTTAAAAATTAAGATATAATTGTTATTATTATTAATTTTATCAATAATATTAATATCTTTATTCAGTTTTTAATTTTTTAAATCAGAAAGATTAAACACGTGACATTATGTCTTGAAGCTACATGTCGTCCAAAATCAGCGAAAGCAAATTATGAATAAAATGGTGTTTATATGATAAATATTACTGAATCCTATCTAATTAGACTCCTGCAATTAAGCTTCGTCAAGAACTATTGGCATCGGTTTAAAAATGTCGTTCACTTGACCACCTTCCAATAGTCTTTTTGGCCGGGCGATCGCTGCCTGGTTTTATTCTGACCGAAAGGATCGCTGCCTGGTTAACCTCCAAGTGGACCACCGTCCAGATGAAATCAAACTATCGAAATAGAGTCCTAAATCTCAGCCTTGTTTATTGCTTTTATATTATTTAAAACGGTCAATCCTACAAATGAATCCTACGCGGAAAAATATTTCTCAGGATGAAGTAAAAATTCACATATAGAAATATTTTAGGAAGAAAGCGTATAGAAATTACATCTATTTCCCCTAAAAGATAGATAGATCTATGAATTAGAAAAATTTAAGTATGTACCTTATCTCCTATGACTGCTATGATGGATTTGAAATTACATAAAGTCATAAAAGGCTCTTTTCCTTCTTAGTAAACTGATAAGATAATATATCCACCCTGGGTAAGTGAAGTTGCTATTTTGGCTTGGAAGTGAATACCGAGAGTATTTCCTCTATACCCATAAACATAGAAACTATACCCCGATCATGAACAAATTTGTTTCTTACATTCAATATATTTTACTTTTTTGTGAATAAAATTCAATTTAATCGTATTTTTCTTTGTAATTATAGTAAACAACTGCATAAATGTTTATTTGTAAGTAAAGCTAATAACAAATGGAGGTCACTAAGCAATGTCAGGAATATTGACAACTGATATGAACAACAACAAGTCAAATGACTCTGAAATGAAATTTTGATGCAGATATAATTGAATGAGAAATCTTAAGTCCAGATGAAATATTGCCCATAATTAAGAAAATATATCTCACTTAATGACTTCTATGACAGCAATTAAATCTCCATGATATTTTATACCAATCCATCACTAAGAAAGAAGATATATTGACGTATATCGTGGAATATTGGGAATCTGTATTTGTTAGAGACCTTATATTTCTCTTCTAATATCAGTCATTCATCATCACCACTTTTGAAAGTGGCCTTCATCAACGAGCTAGCATATTCAGCTCTCTTGATGGGGTAGACAAATTATGGATTTATTTCAATACACCCAATGAAGGTCATGGTGTCTAAAACAGGACGTGATTTTTATGCAGCAGAAGAACGAGGGTCACCAACGACCTTGACCTATTTCCTCCAGGATACATTTGAATAGAAACCATGCATACATACATAATGTTCTACCTTATGGTAGATACGTGTGTTCCCCATTCAACGCCCTTTCTTCCTTTTTCTATTAATTATTAACTATATATAAATATAATATAAATTAATTAACTTATCCCGCTCCTTCCAGCAACTTTTGTCTTTGTCTTCCCCTCTGGTTTTTTCCTCTTATTCTAACCTTAAACACATTCTTTAGCAATCTCTCTCCTCTCAATATTTGACCCATCCATTTTATCTGTCGACGTTTAATTACTTCAATAAACCCCTCTATTCCCCGACCATCTCTATTACCTCTGTGCTTATTTTTCTATCTACCCAACTTACCCTTTCCATTCTAAGCCACACCCACATTTCGAAGGCCGTTAATCTTTTGATGTCCTCTTTTCGTAAAGTCCACGTTTCACACCCATGCTGCAAAACACTCGACATCAAGGATTTTTACCTTTCTTTTCCTAATTCCTTTATCAGGACTATTCATCGGAAAAAAATCGATAACAACTTTAAACCGTGTAACAGAGGTAGTATTCTTAATCATTAAATGTAATTTCTGTAATTGTCCTGTTTTTTCCTTTCAGATAATTCAGAATATGCTCTGCTGATTATACAAGGGTAATTCCATCTGTATTAGCTATGTAAATTGTTCTTGTTTCGCCTTTTAGATCTCTTTAATCTGCCTTCTCCTTAAATTTAGCTAACTATCTGTAGGTTTCGCTGTTTATCTCGGTTTAGCTTTTTCGCACCCCCCTTCATGTGGGTGTTTTCCTGCTGTGGTGTATTTTTTCCTAAGCGCAAACTAAGGTTTTTAGACCCAGAAAGTAGTTTTCTTCCGTGCTCTTTTTTTTCATGCTGTCTCTTTTTTTCATACTTTGTATGACGAAGGGTTAGATGTAAGAATAGTTCGTCTAGTCTCAATCTCGCCACAATAAAGACGTTTCATTATTGTTATGATTATTATTATTGTTGTTGTTATTATAATATACCAGCCAGGTACATACAAACAGATGTTTGCATTACATGGTTGAACGCTGGAAAAACATGCTAAAATTTGGTCAAAATTTTCTTTGAAGAAATATTTCTTTGGTTTTTTTAGTTTAGTTTNATGGTTTTAGTGCATTTTTTGTTTGTATCTTTGTAAAGTGTACTTTTTGCTTTTTCTTGTTTACATTTCAGATAATTCTTAATCATTAAATGTAATTTTCCTTTCAGATAATTCAGAATATGCTCTGTTGATTATACAAGGGTAATTCCATCTGTATTAGCTATGTAAATTGTTTTTGTTTCGCCTTTCAGATCTCTTTAATCTGCCTTCTCCTCAAATTTAGCTAACTATCTGTAGATTTCTCTTTCTATCTCGGTTTACCTTTTTCGTACCCCCTTCATGTGGGTGTTTTCCTGCTGTGGTGTATTTTTTCCTAAGCGCAAACTTAGGTTTTTAGACCCAGAAAGTAGTTTTCTTCCGTGCTCTTTTTTTTCATGCTGTCTCTTTTTTTCATACTTTGTATGACGAAGGGTTAGATGTAAGAATAGTCGTCTAGTCTCAATCTCGCCACAATAAAGACGTTTCATTATTGTCATGATTATTATTATTGTTGTTGTTATAATATACCAGCCAGGTACATACAAACAGATGTTTGCATTACATGGTTGAACGCTGGAAAAACATGCTAAAATTTGGTCAAAATTTTCTTTGAAGAAATATTTCTTTGGTTTTTTTCGTTTAGTTTTTATTCAACTCCAATCTCGAGTAACCATAATAAAAAAATCCTACAGTGAGTACGTAGGCACCCCCGCATAAACTTCTTCGGAAGCTCCCCCGTCTATCTTTTCGTATAAATACTAATATAAATCATACTCAGGGCGCCCCTAATTCCCCGATGCTTTGTTTCCCTCGTCTACCACCTAGAATCGGTCCTTGTTGTAGATTTTGCCAGATCCATATTGAGAAACATGCCCCCTTAGAAATGAACGAATTCCAGGATTGCCTATAGGTATTGCACGGCGATGAATTCGGTGAATAGAAAAAGGAAAACAAAAGAATCCGATTGGCCGCCTGATAATTTCCTTCCAAAAATAAAAACTGCGCCTCAAAATTCAAACGTAAGCACATGAAATTTTTTACGCTCCACAATTCAGGTTATCTTACCGCTCGTCTCAAACGGAATTTCGGAATCCGTTTCCAAAAGGAGAATTTCGACGTCGTAAAAAGCTTTTGCATGTAATCTGTAAGTTTCCATGTCTTATCGCGGGAGAATAACAGAGATGAGTCACGACCTCGGTCTTATCTAAATTGGACTGCGACCGATTTTTAAAGTGGTGTGCAGCATCCTCCGGCCGATATCCACGTAATGAGCGCGTAAAAACGACGATAACGCGAATTCCTGATAAGGCGATTACGACACGAGCATGATCGATTGACCTTTTATTACCCGGCGTTCATCCCCCTCTCCGCAATTAAGCCTTCGCGTATAAAACGGTCGAGCAGTCGGAGATTAGCCGCAGATAACTCTCTTATGCCGCGTTGCTTTCAATCGCCCTTCGCCTTTATGTCAGCGATTTACAGCCTCCTGGAGGATACAAAAACAAAACCGTCCGTCGATTCCATCCCAGACCCGTCCTGGCTTTCAATCGCGGTTCATCAGCGACGAGGGGATTGGAAACATTCATCAGATGTTTCTATTTGCGACTAACGAATCTCCTTCTGCTGGAATTTAAGATGCGCGGCCTTTGCCAGCTCATAGGCTGGATGATTTTAGATGGAAATTTCGGTAAAAAGGACTCGGAAGTTAGAATTCAATATGATGAATGGTGGTACCCGTCACTATCTGGAATTCCATAACAAGTAGAAATAAAAACACTTCGTAAAAATTCTACAAACGTATATTTCACAAACATCGACCAGTGTCGCTTAATAAATAGTCATAATCAGGTCACCTGATGATAACTATTAGTCGAAACCGGTCGATGGTAGTGAATTTTTTTGTACCTTAACGTTTTAATGCGTTTTTTTTGTGTTAAGATTGCTTTCGTGAGCTTTCATTGCTTTCATCTTATATTTCTATTTCAAATCCCTAGGATTAAATTAATATTATTATTATTTAATTCATTCTCGCCACAAAGTGACGGTGTTATGGGAACGGACTGATTTCAAGTTCCATACGATTACAAAGATTATTAGTCTTTATTTTAAAAGTCTTCAATATTCATTATTATTATTATACATTTGTGGAATTTTTGTAGTGTTTTTATTTCTGCCTACTTAGATTTTAATGTATTTCGTAATTTCCAGCAAAATTTACTTTTTTCAAAGTAAAACGGTTTCGGCTCATTGAGTGGCCATCTTCAGTTTTGCCACTGTTTAGCTAGAAACCGGACGTAATCATAAAAAAGAATGGTATAAATAACGAAGGACGGTGAACTCCCGATCATCCGTGGGCGAATTATCCCGTTTGCGGATTATCCGTGCATGATTTTTACTCCTCGTCGATATTTTTCGCAGTCTTTTTGAAATGTTTCAAACCCAAAACCTAAATATGTACTATCTCATTCTAATGCAAGCAGGACTTAAGCAAGACCTCTTCTATAGAGCAGAGGGCTACATAGGTATACATGGCTACATATATATACGTACATATATGGCTACAAATACATTATCGCTGCTAACACCATCCACGGTCATGTGAAGAAACCTTTTAAATATACCACGTATTCAAGCAATGGAAAATAATGGATAGTGTACTCAGAATTATAATAAATCGTTCATATACGCAAATCTTGAACATTATAAGAATTGAAAGTGAAGGTTTGTATTATTTGTGTTTTCTGATTATTCATTCATCCTCTGCCCATCATTAGCCCAAATAATCGAGCTCACTGTACATTGATTTGTAGCTTTGACTGGAAAAGAACGACCAAAAAGTATTTCTTTATTTTAAACTTAACAAACTTGAACGCAACCAAAGTTTTAAAGATGTTAAATATAAAAACGCTAAGTTATTATCCTTACTCTTTCTCTTCCTTTATTACATGTCGTCGACGAAAGTTGGTGATCTTCTTTTTGTAAGAAATCCTCGTTTATTTGTCAATAGAGTCATCTGACCAAAGGCTGGTTGGATACTCACTTCTCCTTCCATTAGATGGGGTTAGATAGGATTTCCATCCGATAAGAAACCTTTGAAGAAGGAATGACTAGGAAAAACGGGAAGTTCAAACCCTTACTTTTTCTCGCAGACCCAGGAAATGGAAGATAAGTACACGTAAGTGGAGAGCTATGACTCTTTGAATAACACATCATTATTTTCAATAAGGAGATATATAAATGAACGCCATTATCCAGCATCACTTACACCTCAGTTGTTTTCGTATTATCACAGTAATAAACAAGGCTGAGACAAATGTAAAATGAAGAAATATGTTTCGAAATCGTGCACCAAAAGATATAAAAACATTCAATTCATCAAGATATGGTAGCAGAAACAGATATCTAACCTTAACTAAACGAAATGAGTCACACATAATCGAATGCGACCAATCACTACCATTTCTCAATCAAGATTATTTTTTCTTCCTTCCGTCAATTCTCCCTATGCTAAGTTACACAATATTAACTGGCACCATTGTAAGACTTTTACATCTACATGAATACCCTACTAGCCGCATTTCGACGATTGGCAGGGGGTGTAAACACCGAGCGTTCGAGTTGCCTCTTTAGCTCATTGTTTTCGCGTATAGTTCGCGGAAAGAACGAGTCCTTAAAACGACTTGTCCTCGCATCCCTCCTTATTTTACGATCATACAACAAGCAATCGCAGCCTAGTTTCTAATCTCCTTTCTTTCAATGATTCCCAACCTGCGTCTGAGAGTAACGCTTGCTTTTCTATCGTATACTTGCTGCAATTAACAAGAAAGCTGCTACAAAAACAAAAACGAATAAATAATCGCAAAACTTCCTTACTTCCAGTTGAATAATCCTTATTCCCGGATGAGCTTTTGTCAGAATTAGTTTGAGCGTGAGAACGAAATACATTCCACTTTGAAAATCCCCGGTTTTCCATTTGTTCCTCAGTTATCGATTAATTCCATTTTTCATTTCGAGCGCAGAATCTTGAAGCTTGAGCAGGGAAAATTAAAAATAAGAACATCACGAGTAAATACATGGTCCCCCGTTGTGTATCTTCAGAAAACACTAAGAACCTATTCTTCGCAAAGTAAATGCGATAAAAACATGCCGACATGAATATCACGGTTTCAGATGCTAGCGGATTTCACACATCAGCAAATGACCTCTTCATAAAGTAGATACGAGGGGTCCCAACCAGTTTATCGACCTCCTTACATAATTGACAAATCGCCATCGAGTCATCAGTAACAAAGACATACAAATTAATACAAATAAATGCATATTTTCCATAGTTTGTCCTACATATTTATCGTGTTTCCTCTTAAACTGCAAGAAGGTTCTGATTTTGGTATTTTAAAGATAAATAACGATTTGGAATGGGTTACAATAACCTACGGCAACCTCCAGCCTAACAGTCCATACTAACACAGAAATCAGCTAGGATGGTATGAAAAAATCAATAGAATAAAGTAATGGAAACTTAAACCAGAACAGAAAAGAAATTGGTAACTACTAAGAGATACGTGGATAGAAAAATGGAAAGTACTGAGGTATGAGAAATGCTGAATAATGGGAATCATTTAGGTGTCTCCTTATAGAATGCTGTGTAAAGTGTAATTCATTGGGTCATAGCGGTCCACCGAAGTGGACTTCTTCTAATCATAGAATTCTGACTCAGAAAGGGAACTGCCTTACTGTCTCAAAAGTCTCACCTAATGATTTTCAACATAATTCCAGTACAAAACGAACGCGATCTACGAGAGGCATCGACCAAGCGATATAAAGAGATAATCGCTATAAACAGATATCTACTTCTGGTCGTTTTTTCCTCGGAGCATTAGAGAGGCTAACAGGATAGATTAGGTATGAATATTTGGTGTTGACACACACCCTGCCATACGCCAATCGGCGGCTCGCGGGGTAAAATTCTAAATTCTAAAAACATAGAAAGAAAAGAGGCGTGGAGTACCGAGGAATCCAGAGGCCCTCCAGGCAGAAAATAATATTGGGACCTTGAATCGATACAGCTGGGGGCCCTAAATCTCCAGGAGAACAGACAGAACTCTTTGAGAAGCTTGCAGGGCATATCAGAATGCCCCTGACAGAGACCGAAATGAAGGCGGATGACCAAAAAGTGGTGTAGGAATTCTATGGAGGCCCCAAAACCATTGTCACAAGGGAAAAAAATGTGGAGCCTAGAAAAATAAATGAGCCGTATAAATACACATGGTAAATCACTGCTCATTATTGCTTAAACGTTTGTAACCAAATGACGTCTGACCCTTTAATGGTCCTCAAAGCCCTAAATGATGACCCTAGATATACAGGGAGGAAATCGCTACATAATACCTCATGTCTTTCTCAATTCAATGGAGAGTCCTCGTATTATCCTTTATTCTTCTGTTCAGCTTCCCTCATAAGAACCGTTACTGCAAGTTACTTCTCTAACTTAATTTCTTTTCAATCTCTCCTTCTTTTCTCACTCTTCCACGCCTCTTTTCTCTTTTTCCTATTTTGTAATCTTTTTAAGTGTAACATTACTCTTTATGTTGTGTTCCCCTTTTCTTTTTATGAGTTACATTTCTATTGAGCATTAGTACTTTAATTGTAATTGATTTTGGTTGCCTTTTTTATATTTTTCCCCGTATTAATGGGTTATATGTAAGACGGGACTAATCAGTACTATACTAATCAGTCCTAATTTCGCCCGGAAATAACGTCGCTCGTATGTATGTACATCGCTATAGAAAAATAATTTCATGCTAGACAGAATAAATTATACACATACATAAGTTTTCTACCTTTCGGTAGGTTCACTTGCCTTAATATTTCCTGCTCAACGCCGTTTCTTTCGCTTCCTGATAACTTACCCCACCTTTTATGTCATCTAACAACTTTTCGACAGAAAGAAATTCTAAGAGAAAGCATTCATTCCACCTTGAAAAGTCTATATGTACAGTATTTAACCAGTTAAAGATGATCCCTTCCAGTAGTTGTGGGAACTACCAAGTGCTATTTTCAATTTATTTAATCCCTTCCACCATTAGCAATCACAAACGTCGGTGAGGGAATGAGGCTCACTAGGCAAGCTGAGGAGTGAGGTAGTTTGAATTTCCTTTCTTTTCTGACCCAGAATGGGTGGT
This sequence comes from Ladona fulva, assembly GCA_000376725.2. Taxonomy (NCBI): domain Eukaryota; kingdom Metazoa; phylum Arthropoda; class Insecta; order Odonata; family Libellulidae; genus Ladona; species Ladona fulva. The sequence goes on from KZ308272.1 coordinate 1,132,785, forward strand.
TAAAGTCCACGTAAGAGCAGCACAATGATCCTATGACTATCGCCTTTTGTAATATTCAACATGGAGAGATCAAAATGAATGCCATTATTCGGGAGCACGCATACCTCAGCAGTGTTCATGCTGTAACAACTGCGAACAAGACCGAGGCAAAGGTAAACAAAATTGTTTTTTCTGTACTTTTTACCGACGGGTACATAATATTAAATGATATCAGCCGTCGAAACAATTTTGAAAGTAATAATAATATATAAAAAATATTTCATACATAAAGATATGGAAGCAGGGACGTAACAAAGTGCAGCAAGACCTGATTCAGTATTGAGCGGTTTTATAAGGATTCTCTATATAAATAAATCGAACGCGGTATTGGGATTTCCAGAAATTGTGCATGATGTTGTTATTCCAAATCAATTAGCATTTCTGAAGATGTGAAACAAAAGGAAATTTCGACGGATTTTTTCTTTAAAGTTTAGCCACTATAACGGAAACTATGGATCAGTTTAAGCAAAATGATTTAAATTTTGATAGAAGTTCAAAGGAAAGACGAAGTTTAACTGATGCGATGTTTTGCTATAAACAGCTGCTTGCTGAATGAGACAGGAAAATGCAAACGACGTTAGATTACTTCTTTGCAAAAAAATATGTCAAATGAGGAAGAAATTTCCTCATCGCAAACATAACTTCTTAACTCTAACTTTTTTGATTTTCATGAGTGCTTTAGGAACAAAAAACAACATCAGCAATAAATAAGTATGTAGTTCATGTAATATAGAGGTATTGAACAATAAATGTCACAAAACGAAACAAAAAACTGATAGATTTTCTTATTCTATGTTCTGTTTCACCATTCCTATCCCCACTATTTACGTACTAAGACGATCTCGTTTAACGCTGTTTCGTTTAGCGCTCGAACTTTTTGGAACGTATCCCCTGCGTTAAGCGAGGAGAAAAGATATTACTGTACCTAATATCTTTTCTCTTCATTGATTTTTCTTTTTGTACCTCACAAAACCTATCTAATTCTTTTAAGTATCCAAAGGGAAAGGGTTAGATGTAAGGAGGGACTAAGAATCTCAATATCGCCCTTCGATAGAGACGTTATAGTATTATTATTCATCAATAAGGTAAAGCGTATAGCCGAAGTGGAGGCAAAGAAACAAAGCGATGGATATAGTAGACCGAGAGACAGCGTTAGCAGATTCGCGTCTGAGGTCGTATGGTTTATCAGAGTGGTGACGACACTTGGCCGAAGAGAATTCCAGTGCGGAGGGAGAAAGCTCGCCGATGCGCCCTGCATATGCGATGAGCGGATGCATAAGACGGCGGCGAAAAAACACGCCTTACCATTCCTCCCTCTGCACGCAGACATCCTCCGTTAGACTCAACGAATGGCACGAAGCGGGTACCGAAAACTCTAGTATGCGTCACTCATTCCATGGAGGACTCAATTCTCGCGCTATTATCGGATTCTGTGCCTATATTAGGGAATTGACCCACTATTTAATTTAGATGAATCCGGACGAGCATCTTTCTCCCACACTCGCGTAATGAATAGTGTTTTGTATTTGACAATTAAAACTACTTTCAACCGAAACAGAATAGAGAAATATAAAATATCATTCAAACATTTTCGTTTCTTTTACTAATTATTAGCTGACCATTTAGTTAAAAATATCTAATTACGTCTTGTAATGAGATTCATCAAAGGAAAGAAAGCTAAGTTAACGATCAGAGTAGATGGTGAAAAACTAGAACAAGTAGATGATTTCTATTACTTTGGAAATATCTATGTTGGTATTGGAGGTGTACAGACGAGGTTCGAAAAATAATAGCGTTGGCCAAGGAAGCTTTTATGAAGCGATGCGAACTAATGACTAGAAGTCTCGATGAAGTAATCAGGAAAAGATTGCTAAAAACCTTGGTTTTGCTATATGGGTGGACATTACGAAAGGAAAGCATCAAACTGTTAGAGGCATTCGAGATGTGGGTATGACGTGGAATGGACAGGGTATGTTAGGTTACTTGAAAAACAAACACAGAAGTACTAGAGATGGTCGGGGAAGAGAGGGTTTGAATTGAAGTAATTAAGCGTCGACAAAGGAAATGGGTGGGTCAAATATTGAGAGGAGAGGGATTGCTAAAGAATATAATTGAGGGTAGAATACGAAGGAGAAGACAGAGACAAGAGCTGTTAGGTGGGGTAAGTAACCAGTAAGCAAAAAAACGGTGTTGAGTAGGGAATATTTAGACACATGAACCTACCGGAAGGTAGATAACTAATGCATTTTTATTTGATGAAAAGATCCAGAAAAACTACTGTCATCTTAGAAAGACATAAGCTCTTGCCGTGGCAACTTTCCTGCAGGGAAACATGTGTTCGAACCCAGGACCCATATGATAAGTGGTAAGTTTATGATAACTACACGCTAAATTAATTTTTCAACGTGCAAGGCTTTATTTCTTCATTTACCAAAACAAGAAAACGGAACGAATTTCCTTCACATTTGGTTTATTAGACGGTTCAGGTTTATATCGCGTTTTTTGCATAGAAAAAGTTATTCTATGAAAAGGCAAGGGAGAAAGATAGCGACATTTACAGGATAATATGATAAAAATTGAGAAATCTTTAAAATACTATCTCGTTACGTGATGGTCCATCTTTATATTTATAACAGACCAAGGTTAAATATCAGTTAAATAATTTACGACAAAACTTGGAGAATTCATCTTAATAGGTGCAAAATACAATCTGACTTGCAAAGGTCAGGGCCGGCCATCTGCTAAAAGCGGTTCGGGTGCAAATTTCCATGGGACCACCGTCTACATTTCCGCGATGCGTAATTATTAATAATAAAACATTACATTTTACATAATAAAATTTCTACAGATATACTGCTGATCATCTACAAAAGAAAACCTTACTCAGGCTGGGGGGTCCAGATGCTATGTATCCACGGAACCCCTTTATTGTACGGCCAGTCAATAAATAAAAAAGGCATATATAGGTAAAACCTTAATATATATGTATACAATCTTAAACGATCCGTCTTTGTTAAGTATTAACAGATAATAATACTAATCCATACAGATATTTCTTAGTAAAGTTC
>KZ308272.1:1136026-1199732 GCA_000376725.2 Ladona fulva
ATTGTAAAATTAGAGTCATTGACCAGGAACATTGAACAAATTAATCTGAGCACCCAAGGAAAACACGGTTTTTTATTGAATGCGAAATTACTCAAGCGATCCAATTGGTAGTTAAGATGAATAGTTTTAAATGGGATTCTAAGCATCGGTTCTCGGAAACTACTAATCCATACAAATATTTGTTAATACCGTGATACGGTGCAAATGAAATTGAATATAACCTAAAAGGATTAATAGGATACTTAAGAGTTAAATACCTTCTGGTTTCCAAAATTAGCTTCTTTTCATCTTCTGATATTCGTCTTGTGTAGCGCTTTCGGCTTTTTCCTACGTTTCTACATTCATAGCATTAGAAATTTTTGGGTTTGTTAGGATTCTCCTAGGTCTCCTTGTGATACATTGAATGATTCAAGCTCATCTAGAATAAGTTAGTATAACATTTTCCAGGATTATCAGTTTTTCAACCATTTCTCCGACAAGTGACAATGTTAGATTATCCACAATTTCATCGCAAAGAAATGGGTTTCCATAAAATTCAGCGATCCTAAAACAAAATGAATTTAATAAAGAATATCAAATGAATAATATCTCATAGACATAATTAGTTGTTATAATATGATAGTAATGCTAAACTTTCAAAATTTTAAGATTCAAGAGTTCACATTTTGTAACATTAACGTCCACCAAGCAAAATAATTCATATATGTTTCATATCGCAGAAATTAAAGTGAAAGAATGATAGAGATTGCAGAGTACGAATGCTCGAATCTTCCATCTTATATACAACCCCATACCAAACGAAGATAATTTAATAAATGCATTGTGATTTCTTACAACAGAGTGTTAAGCTATAATCCCATGAAGGAAAACTGTTCACGCCTTAATGGAAAAAATTCAATATGGAAATCACTAACCAAACAAGACCCAATCTTTTATTTTCCTCCTGCCCCAGGTAAAGTAAATCACAAGTCAAGTCCCTTTCTACCCCATTCTGGTAATCTCACCAGATATGGATGGCTTTATGCGTGATCCTCTAACCATAGATAGCTTGCCATGTGAGTAACCGTACAAAAGGTATGAGCTGAATACTTACGTTGTTAAACGATACCAAAATAGTGACTTGTCGAAAAAATTGACATTCTGGTGCAAATTTAGGCAGTCAGAGCACCTAGGGGTATAAATATATACCCCTAGGTGTAATATATACACCTATATGAACCCTCACTCACTGATAATTATTGAACGTAAAAGATCGACAACATTGTACACTTTTGTACCCCTTTTCGGCGAGGCTCTCAGCTTGACAAAAAGAAGATTTCTGGTTTCATTACAAATGATGAAGGACGATATATCTCAAGTGAGCAAAGAAATAATCAGTACAAATAACAATTAAATTAAAGCGGGCTTCTGTTAAGTTTGAAGGTTTGCATTCCAGCAGTTACTTGTTTTAAGAAGGGCACTCCCCGCACATCTAGCAGTACAAAAAGTTTTGCGGCAACTTCAGAAATTACAAGAAAGTAGTAATGAATCGTCCATGATCGTTCGGTTGCGTACGAAAAGGTGTCAAATTCTATTTATTATTTTATGGCTATCTTTAGAGAATTTGCTTTACTCTATGTTGCTTTCTACGTGTTCGTAAGGAATAATGTTTCCAAGCGGGCGGCTTTCAGAAGATTTTTTTATGAAGGAAAATATCTGAATTAACATGAATAAAAGGCTAGCAGCAAGTATTTGCAGTAAAAATAAAAGAAAGAAAGCCATTGATCAGGAGAAAGGTAATGATGAATCGGACTTGGGCAGAAGATTCTTAAATTCAGCTGAATCAGCTTTAGCGTCAATCAAAGAAACGTTCCCAGTTCAACAAATATGTTTTCGTCTACCGCCAGTGATTTTGGTTCATCAAGTGTATAGCATAATAAAAAATAGAACTGTGGCAGACAGGGAAATCGTAAGTGTTCTTAAATATTTTCAACTATTCCGAACTAACGGCTCTGCAACTTTTCCTGAGTTTTTTGTTAAGCAACTTACTCCTAATGTTTTCAGAATATCTTGATGACAAATGGTATCATCCGCCTCTTCAAAATGGGTCTTAAAGAAAGCACAATGGTAGCAATATTTACTGAAGATTTTAACCGGCATGTAATGGATAGAGTTTGTCCTTGCCAGGTCGAAACAATAAAGATTGAAAGTTTAGAAAATGAAGAAACTTCAATTTCGAGCGAAACATCGTCAAATTCTAGACCTTTATTAACCATTGGAAAGTGTCAATCTCACTCTCCAGGGCGTGATGAAATAAAAAATGCTAATGTATGTCATCTAAGTTCGACTGTCTCACGATTCATACATGATATTATTCCTAAATTGCAAGATGTATCGGTCGACAAAGAAGTGCTACAGCAAGATTACAAACTCAGCGAGGAAGATATTAGGTTTGCTTTAAAACTTAAAGCCCTTGTAGACGCCTCTGCTAAGAATAGCACAAATTATTTAATCATACTATACTTTCAGGACTTTGATGAATGTTGGGCTTCTGGTTGTTCGTTCTGTCGGCAGCTACTGGCTGTCCTTTCCTAATGCAGGTGAATTTATGAAACATTTCATCAAAGGAAGAGCCTCGCTCACCCGCCTTATAAGAAAATGTAAATTTTCCGAAATTCTTCAGCCAGTAAGTAATTTTTGTGACCGACCACTTGTTTAGTTGTAAAGATCAGATATAAAGCTATGAAATTCATTGTTCATAAGAGATGTAATTAGAATTTTCGTTTTGTAGGAATTGGAAAAAAGACAACTGGATAAGACTGCTAAATTTGGAATCAAATATCATATTTCTGACTTGATTGGAGGAGACATTGTTGAATGGTACACTTGCATCAAAATAGTTATTTTCGCTTTACATTTTAAGCTAAGTTTTCACAGTAATATTTAAATGGGAGGTATGCTTAAATTTTTCTTGGTATTCTACTTATACTATACTGGCTTACTCCAGAGTTCATGTATGAGAATTTCCAATATACTGACATGAATAACAAAAATGGAGTGATACTTTACGATTATGTATATTAGTATACATGAATCGTTGATAAAAAAGTTTTCTTCAATTGTTGGACATTTTATGCATGCAGTCATCTAATTGTTATCTTTATTGACAAATTTGTTTACTCAGTTTTAATTCTGCTTATTGACAATGCTTTATTTTCAGTCTTGAAACCACTTCAGGGACTCTACTGAGAATCTCCTCTCCTCAAAAATGAACCTCCATTGATGGAAGCTGAGAATTTTCTCTTGAGGGGAATAAAATCTAAGCTACAACACAGAACTTCTTCAGATGTATTATACCTAAGTATATTCTTGGAGAAAAGTGCAGTTATTTTTTAGATACTACCAAAGTATTAACTTTCATTGGATTTTAAGAATGAAGACGCCCCTCTCATTTCCAAGCACTATTTTTTATGGGAAAGTAGTAGTAATGGGTTAAAATAATCTCCTCAAACATAAAATATTCCCAAATATTAAAGGAATCAATATTATTCTTGAGTTCAGGCTGTTTTATCTGTGATTTTTTACAAGTCATATGATTCAAGTAATTTTTGAGCCAAATGCAGAAGCATGTGCAAAAGAAAAACAGCAGAAATGCACAAAACACCATTCTTTTTTTGAAAATAAATTTACTAATCCTTGATTTTTTTTTATCAGCTTTAAACAAATCTTCCTTTAAGGCATCGAAAGTTTTGCTGATGTTTAAGCATATAATTTTAAATTACAAGGAAGTGAATAAACTTTCACTATCAGAAATAATATGATTTACTTACCTGTATTCATGGAAATGCCTTTCAAGGGACTGGAAAAAAAATGAAAGATAGGAAACAAGCTTTTCTGCTTCACAAATTAACCTTTCAAGACACATACAAAGTGTGGTAGTGGTTAAAAAGTCATTTTTATTGCAATCTTCTTTTGTATATCTTGCTCAACCTATTTGTCAATATTCCTACAATCAAATTTCACCATCAACTAGTCATTTTTTCCCAGAATTGTGCATTTTTTTTGTAATTTTTATCATCTTAAATATCATTCTTTATTCCTTTTATCTCTTAAAGAAGGAATAAATGGATCATATCAACATTTTTCTGCAAATGCTCATCCTCTAAACCTCGCATATGCTATTTTGAACACTTTTTGTTCACCTTGTATTTAAATGGCTTTTGCCCAATATCCTTTTGCTACTTTACATGAAATGTTGTTGGTTTTCTTTATGTTTAATAACCATAAGTGATTGAATTCTGTTGTTATCTGATTGAATTCTATTTGATTCTTTTTATTGAATAAACTATTATCTGAAACTATTCTGAATTCTCATTTTCACAATCATTTCGAATGAAAAATTAAATGCTGCAACTTGAACCTATGAAGTTAAGGACATAATTTTTTTATAACTGCAATCAAAAGCTGTTAGAAACATTGCTAAATTCTAAGAATTGGTAAGTATCCAGCAATATAAATACACATTTAATATAAGTAAATGTGTGATATAAATGATACATGTAATGTAACAACATAATGCCCATTACTCTTGTAGAAGTTACTCAGGTTAGTAATTATGAACATTCTTATGAGTATATGAATATCACTTAAATTAGGATAAATTTCCATCAATTCATCCAGTCAATACTTAGGACAATGGTTTCACTCAAATTACAGTAATTCTTACTTGAAGTTTTACTGGCATAATTTTATAAGATATTAACACTCAATTACATATATATGTTGATATTATTGAAGAAAATCACTAATAAAAGTAAAAATCCTTGTTGCAACAACATATTTTGATTAAATGGTAGAAACTATCAGCTCTATATATGGCCACCATTTGGGTTTAATGAAAAGCACAGCAATCAGTTTGAGCATAACTACAGATGTTGCAGCAGTTAAAGGATGATGACACTTTTGAATACGTATACCACAATAGAGCAGCAATGTTGTGGAGCTGCTGTAGACAAGAAAACTCAATGATTCAGAATACATAGCTACTAAGATGAGAATACATATTTAGCAAGAAGATCACCTATGTTTACGAATGTGAGATATCAAAATTAAACCACTTATATATAGCATCAATGTTTTGAACATTGTGAAAATCCAACAAAAATTTCCTGTAGATGACCACCTGAAATTTTAATTTGTAATTTCCCATCAAAACTAATTTTATCTCTATGAATATGTTATCGGTGACACTAGGTTACCTTTTGTAGCATGAATTAAAGCTACACTTTTCAGCAAAGCTGTGTGAAAATCCAAGTATCACATGTTTAGAATTAAAAGAGAAATATTCATCTGCAGTAAGAGAGTTAAGCTCATATGGAAATTAAGTAAAAAATAAATATTGTTTGTATGGAATTATCTCCTTTAGTTTCTTTTCAATCACAATTTGCAACTTATTCACTTCTCCTTAAACTTATTTTAAAATAACTGACAAAATCTCCATTGTACTATGTAATCTATAAATTACAATGCAAACTAGCACTTAACTCCCTGCAAGCATTAGCTAATTAAAATATGATTTAATCATAAGGATTCAAAGTCAATTAGGATAGAAGTATTTCTTTAATTACTTATTCTAAGGTTCTGTCAGTCAAAGATGAAGATAAAAGTGGTACTTTGGAAAGAAAAGCAATTACACATAGAGGTATGCACCTTAAATCCTAAGAATGAAATAAAAATGTATCAACATGACTGGGACTTGAACCCAGGTTTCCTGCTTTACAGGCAGTTATTCTCACCACTAAGCTACCATATTATTATTATTGGTTAGAATATGAATTAGAATAGCTGGAACGTGGGAGACCTTGGTTTGAGTCATGCCAATATTTTCACTTCTGAAAATATTGTTTACCGTTGGGTTATCAGACACTTAGGAAAGGACTATCTGGGTATAATGCCTTGACACATTGGGAAGAAGTAAAGGAACTCTCGATATAAAAAAGAATAAATTTATATTCACATTAAAACATCAAGACAATGTTTTTATGAGCTGTTTGTTTGACATTTCCTGACTTCCTGCAATACTATTCACATCAAATTGTGTAGATTCATTCAAAGGAATCAAATCAACAGTAGACTGACTTTGTGGATGGTTAGCACTCTCCATTCCAGCTACCAACATTTCAATTGAACCTTGAAGATTAATCAAATTTACAGTCATCCTTTCTTCTTCTTTGAGACGATTCATCAGTTTTTCAAGCAAAAGAGCTATCTCTGGAGACTGATTGACTGAGTCACCATACACATCTAAGAAAAAAAAGGAATAATGTATGTCAATTAACAGACAACTGCAGAAGTTGATAGTATTAGTAGTATTGTTAAAAGTGCTTTGACAATTAAGTTCATTTTGCACTTATGGGCCCCCACTGGGAAATGGACCTAAGACCACTTCCACTAACAGCAAACATGTAGCCCACTTGGCTGTCCAGGAGCCCAGAAGTTGCTGTTTGAGACCACATACTAACTTAGAAATATTAAAGGTAGTTTTGGTGACTCCCCCCCCTTCCAATAGCCTTCATTAATATCTATTAGAAAGGAACACAAAAATGAAATAGAACAGTGAATGTGTAGTAATAGTGACAGTGGAAGAATGAATAAAAAATAAAATTAATAGAACTAAATATTAAGTCAGGTAAGCTTCATAAAATAAGTAGTAGGTAGATAATACCAAATAATATTCAAAAGAATTGGTAAAAGACCAAATATCAAGAAAAATTAAGCTTTGAGTCATTTTATAGGAAGTATTCTTCTAGACATGAATTATTATTATGATCTTAACTGAAAAATCACCTTATCTAGAAATAGAATGTGTACAAAATGTCAAGTTATATATGATAAAATAACAAAGGAAAATAAATCAGTAAGGGAATCCTCATGTAGATACATCAATTACTAAGCTAATTAATAAGCCATAGCACCCTGGCCACATACATATTTTCCCTCAAAACAAGAATTTATTTATTCTTATCATAATATGCCTTAAAAGGTTATTTGGTCTACTTAAGCTAAACACAAGATGAGTAAATTAAATGGGAGGTACATAGATTTGTGCTATTTTTGTCATGGGAGAAGGGTAACCACAGACCCCTGTGAATTATCTGAATCTTATACCTACGTGGTATTTTTTATAAAAAAGCAAAATACTTGACAGAACAAAATTTTCTATTTGTATTTTTAGCCTTCAGAAATGGCAGTAAGTTGCGTTTTTGGAATGAAGCCCCATTAAAAAGGGAGCTTGAATATTATGCAATTACATTACCCTCCTCTGGACTAGCCCTCTTTTCAGATCCTTCAGCCTTCTGGAATTTTTCTCCTTAGCTCAATAGCCAATCTTATGTATAACATATTAGTTACTTAGTTTTTAAGAGTAAGTTTTGAAATTAATGTACCACTATGCGACTCCCCTTCTACTTCAGCTTACCAGACTATTAGTACAAATTAAGTTAAATAGATGCCAGGCCAAACAGAAAACTCATTATTTTCACAAATGATGCATATTGCTAATAAAAAATCAATAGATGATAACACACCCTGCCAGATCCAAATAAGAGGCTTTGCAGGGTATTAATAACAACCTACTATAGAAGAATCCCTGTCTGGATTATTTAAAATTATATCAATTCATTATTCCATAACTTTCCCTAATACCCGAGTTATATTGCAAAAGACATTCTATGAACATTCTTATGAGTATATGAATATCACTTAAAATTTTATCAAAACCAATGATTTTCAATCGGCACAAATTTATTTTGCCAATCTCACTTTTTTCTATTGCAACAGTCTGGCAGAGTAAATAAACTGTCATCTACAACTGCTTGGAAAATAATTTATACGGTATTATAAATGAATATCATAAATATATAATAAAATCTAAAACATAGTTAAATGCACACTCACCTAAAAGAACATCAACAACATCCAAAAGAACTCTCATAAACCTGTGATCTCCAATGTTTCTCAAAATAAACCTCATAATTTTTATTAGAGATTTAGTTTCTCTTCCAGCCAAAGCTCCATGCAAACCCTTACGCCTACAAGATATAAGACCATGAAATATTCTCCAAAATTATGTAAGCTTTTGTTACAAAAGATTAAAGAGACAAAAAATTTAGTCAGCAAAATTCTTCACCATAACATTCAAGGGTTTTTATACAACTCTCAGTAAGTCAACAATTACATCACTGCCAAATACTTTAAGTATTTAACAAAACCCTCCCAATCCAGAGAGAAAATATTTTGAATAATGAAAGTGGAAGGGGCAAGCTATTTAAAATATCTCACAGCAAATGCTTGGAAGTTTTATCAAATTAAACTGTGAAAGTTTGTAGATGACCAGTTAATGATAATGTTTCTGGTTGGTACAAGGAAAAGTGAAATGAAATGGAAGAATACGCAAATTAGAGTTGAGCATATTGATGGTTAAATTTCAGTGCATATAATCATTCACCTTATCAACTCTTGGAAAACTGCCACAGCTATTGCAGGCTTTTTGTTGGCAATGTAAGCCAACATGACAGAATCTACAGCTTTTGAGTATTCAAATTTCCTCAGGAAGGCATCATGTTTGGACATCATCTTTTTGTCTTCTTCATGCACAAAGACATCAACTGCAGTAGGTCTGAAATCTTCTGGAATGGAACGGAATGCTGCTCTCTTCCTCTCTCTTTTTGTTGGTTTAGCTTCTGTTTCTCGTCTTGACATTGATATAAGGCCATCAGTAAAGCCAACCGCCAAAGTGTCATCATGTTCCTGATAAATCAATACATAGAAATAAACTGATGAAGGTGAGATGGATGTACGACAATCTTTTGTATACAGAGCAAAGCATTTCTCCTATATTATATTTTGGCAATGACACTTAGAATAACAATACTAATATGAATATGATGAAATAAATCAAGTACTAATATATTATGTATTATTTATATAGTATACTTATAAGCCAGGTAAAAGAGATAGAATAGAAGAGAGGAATATCTTGCTGAAATAACTCCTATTTCAAGTAATTTCACAAATCTTACTTTATAAACTACTATTTGGGAGGAACAGTTTTACAAAGTAAGATAATTTTGCAAGATAACTGTTATAACTGAAAAGAAGAACAGGGGTAATTCTTCAAAGACAAACATACACTAATATGCCGTAAAATTATATTTTACTTACACTAATTCCCATACTAAGAACAGGTGATGGGTAATCCAAAGTATGAACCACTTGGTATGTAGCTATGTCATAAATTTTCACATGCCTGTCAAGGGATGCAGACATGAGCCTCCTCCCATTTGAGCCTACTCTTAAAGAAGTGACTGTTTTATGATGCTGAGATAACTTTGCAAGAAGCCTTCCACCAGCTAAGGCATCCCAAACCTTGACTTGCGACCCTCCTATAGAAACAAAAAGTTTGACATCTTGACTAATAAAAACGATAAATAGAATCATTCTGAGGTATCGACTCAATTCATACTGTAACCGGAAATAATGATGAAACATAATATCATGAACTTCAAAACGTAAGGGATATACCAACACATTAAATAGTCACAATAACACAAATTGATTATATATGTACTTTTCCACACGCCCGTGAATACGTCGAAACCCGGTCGTGCTACATTAAAACCGCTGTGGAAAAGTACATATATAATCAATTTGTGTTATTGTGAAGATGGAATTCCACCAAATATCGCTTACCAAGATTAATTTTACATTAAATAGTACCACAAATAAGATGCAGCAAAATTTTGGGGACTGTATTCTTGATCTATCATACTGAATACCATGAAATATCTATATCCTCCAATAGGAAGAACCAACAGAAGAATTTTTATGAACATTCTTTACGACAAGCAAAAGAATGAAGCTATGCCTAGGAATTTATTTTAGATTAGCTTATTAATACCATTTGATTAATCAAATTTGAACCAGTGTTTATACATAGGGTTGCCATTTCCTTAAGGCAAGCAACCAGGACATTGCTCTCAAAGTGGTTGTAAGCTCATTTCATAACCTTTTAAGACACTTTGAAGGAAGTCTTAGCATTATGAAATATATACTTATATTTTCCATATTAAAATTTATTTCTTTCATTTTATCTTTCGGGGGGTTAATTGCTTCAAATCAGGACAACTGTAAAATTGAACACCACTATAGCTTAAAACAATGACAGACCTGGTCAAGTGATAATTACATATTATAGGGTTTTAACTCAGAGGACAAAAAACATATGAGTTTTAGCTGCATAAAAGCTTAAAATGTTAAATTCCTATATGATATTTCTCACCGGCTGAAATAAATATGCCTCCAGTCGGTAGGAAAATGACACTTTCAACAGGTGAACCATGGTCAACTGACAAAATAGCCTTGTCTAGTCTTAAATCATATAACTTCACAGTCTGGTCATAGCTACCCGACAGCACAATATCAGGAGAAATCGGAGACGTTGCTCCAGCGCGGATGTAGTCCTACAAAAAATCAGAGGAATATATAGTGTGGGGAATAAAATAATGCTCTGAAAATCATTATCCATGTCGACCATCAACATACATTATGTTCCTTAAAAGTGAAGACTGGTTTTTCTGTTGGTATATCCCATAAAATGACAGACTTATCATCTGAAAAACTAGCAATATGGGTCTTATCTGCTGTAAAAAAATTGCGATGGACGGCCCTGCAAAACAATGAAACATTAGTTACAAAAAAATTAGGCTTTTCAACGAAGTTTCAAATTGCACCACTTATTTATCATTATTTACAAATAAGAAAACCCACGGCCTATATGGTAAATATTTGATAGTGGTTCGTCATCAAATATTTACCGCCCATATTTATAATAAAGTACAAAAATACGGCACTTACCCAGAATGACCTTTAAAGACTCTCAAAAGAGATTTTGTGTTAATGTCAAAGAGCTTTACATTACTGTCATCATCTCCAACGCACAATAAATTACCGTCAGACCTAAAAGATGCTCCATGGGCTGCCTTTCCAAATCTACTGAAACTTTTCGCTGCCTCTTTAAGAAGGGGATTAAATAGTTGAACCTAAAAGAAATAATTGTTATTTACTTTCGCAATACTGTTCAACGATCTAACAATCTTCTTATTTAAATTAACTAACTCGAACAGAGCAGGTAACAGCAAAAAAGTAGGGTTCAACTGGAGAGAAATCAATGAAGTCGATAGGACCAAATTCTTTAAAAATCACAGGAACCTAGAAGATAAAAGAAAATATACTAAACACGTGACATACAGGAGAAGAGAAGGTAGATTTTTCTCGATGAATACCGATAAAAACTAAAAGAGACTAACCCCGTATTTTTTCCAATAGAGATAATCTTCAGTTATTTTAAGCTGAGGCTTAGAATATATGTTAAAATTCGAAGGTTTAAAGTCTGCCATGCTTACTTTTGACGCCTTCGATGCGCATTTGTCACTGTTATGGTACAATATTTTTAAGACGGATCGGAAACATCGGAAATTATGGAAATTTCATTTTGTTTCATTAAGTCGCCGTACTATTTCAGCGCGGCGGTAGAAGGCAGGGAATAGAAAAAGCGGGGAAGGTTGATTTGCAACAGACGAGAAATTTCTGTGCTACCAATTTGTGAAATATCAAACATTTATATTCATCTTACAGTAGTCATATATATTTACGTTAGTTTTGCTAATATATATACCATATATCCCACCAATTCCATTCCACCCAATCTAGATTGCCATAATATACATAAGCATACATTGCCATAATTACATGTATATACAAGCTATAGCTTGTATGTACATGTAAATCTAATGTATGTAAAGGAACATGTCTGTGATTCAGTTTTTAGATCAAATGTGCATGGTTACAATACTTGGTACAATAATAACCAAGACATACCGCAATGCGGACTTTCCAAATCTTTCGATCACTACCATGTGAAGATCCCCCAACGTTTTAACAAGCTACCAATAAATAATCGCAATCTTAATTTGAAAATGTTTAAGTCTGTTCTTTCTACTTTTTTAATTAATTGAGCACTGTATTTTTTGAATGAATTTAATGACTGTATTTCTGATATTTAATCCTGTCTATGGTAATTTTGTATGTTTGTAATTTTGTGTGTTTATTGTATCCTCTGACAATGTCTTGGACCTTGAATGTATGGTTCTCAAATTAAACATTATTATTATTACATATATTTGCAATCCTAAAATCTTTACTTACATAAATACATTTAGTTCCCTACACGCAGTTACTATCATTTCATGTTGAGAGAATGGAGGTGGGTAAAGTTGGCTAATTCAGGAAATTATGCATCATGAGAGAGTATGATACGCCTTAATATACCCATTATTTCAAGTTATTACTTCCATCAAGATCCCTCTTGCCTGTTTTTGATCATTTTAAATGACAAGCCTTCCTCTTCGTGAATTTGAATGCCTTCTTTTCCTCAAAATGAGAAAATAATGCTTGTAAAAATTCTTTTTTAGTCCTTGTTTGTTACCTTTCTCAAAATGGAGAGATAATTTTCTAATGAACTTGCTCATTAATTGCAACCTTCCGTTTCAATAAACATCCAAACTAAGAGAGAGGGAGGATGACAAGCATTAAGTGAAACAGTGAGTCAAATCCACATGTTACATGAATTAAAATGTAAAAGCTATTTGCTTCATGTTATTGTCAGCCTAAATGCACACACAAGGACTTGAAGCACATATATTCTTTAAATTCCTTCCTACAAAACCCAAAGTTTCATGAGCAACCACACTGAATATTACTGTGGATTGTTGAACATAATTTGTGAATTAAATAATACTGTATAATATTGTACACACAATATTTTCTCCTTGCATACAATACATAAAACTGTGTGAAACTATATGGCAATACCATAGTTTTGCATTTCAAAGGATTATCCCTTTGTTAACTTGACATAAAAAGCATTAATACTTCATTTTATTCAGATAAATTATTTAATTAGAAACAAATACAGAAGCAAATTAATGTTTATAAGAAGAAGTACACTTATGCAAAATATCTCTGATCAGGTGAACTCGAAGCTGGATTTATGTGTTTTACTATTGGTGGTGATGTATATTGAGATGGGATTAATAAATATTTATCCATTCTCCATTCTATCCATATTTATCATTCTCCCAAATCAGATCACTGCAGAAATGATTCCAGAAATGCTTCTCTATAGAGACTTATGCTGAACACCTGGAGGGAGTCACATTGAGAACTAATGACATTTTTAAGCATTTTAATGTAAAAATTATTTTTCTTGCTGTGTATCTGAAAAGAAATTCCATGTTACTGGTTTGATGATAACATAAGTATCATTCACTAAAAGGTCTCATCTAACCTAAAAGTGTTTGTATATACACTATGGGTGGCAGAAATATCTCCCTCTATAATCAAGTTCAATTCAAATAGATCAACTGCATTTGATGTAAAGAGGCATAATTCGGGATTACCCAGAAAAAAATGTATAAATGCTTGTGTTTTTATATTTAGTTTCATACTTGGTATTTTACTTGAACCTCAACTTTTTCTCATCAGTTTCATGTATTCAAATTCAGTTTTTAAAATTTTTAACTCTTCCCTGTCTTTACATCCTCATGTTTGCAAAGAATAATCTCCATCTTTTCCCTTTCAACTCCAGCATACACAGCCACGATACACGTCAAAATAGCAATATCCATTTATATGACCACTCACTCACCCTTTCCCTTAAAGCCCTACAACACTCCATTTCCCAAATATATAATAAACTTCCTGAGAATATCAAAGGCTGCCTTTCCAATAAGTCCTTCAAATTGCACGCCATAAACCTGCTAACCCAAAAGGCCTATTATAGTGTCAATGAATATCACAATGATAATTTGTAAACTTTCTTTTTTTAATTTTATTGTATGTATTGATATGAACTTGTGACAATTCCTATACTTCTATATGTAGTCTTGGGTGAAATAAATTTTGAATTTGAATTTGAAGTGTGGATCATATAAATAGATGACTTCAAGCAAACTTAAAGAGATCTTTCAGATTACAAATAACACTTCACAAATTATTTTTTGTTCAGTACATGGCTTCTGGAGAGCCAAGTGGGCAACGCATTTGACTTCAGTGAAAGCAATCCCGGGTTCGATTCCCGGTGGGAGCCAACGTGCGAAATGACCTAAGCTGTCGAAGCACTTTTAACAATACTACTATAGGAAAATTTCTCGGGTTTCCAACTGGGTTGTATTCAGGAACAGGTCCGACGTTTTGGCTCCTATTTCTGCAGCCATCTTCACTTCATCCCTGAAGATGGCTGCAGAGATAGCAGCCGAACGTTGGACCTGTTCCTGAATACAACCCGGTTGGAAACCTGAGAAATTTTCCTACAGCACCTTCGCCGGGAAAGCACCAAATCCTACAATACTACTATACTTGTTCAGTACATTGTTAAGGACAATGCTCTGCATGTTTCCGCATACCACTTTGATCACTATGGGGTAATTAAAAATTTATAGTATTCAATAATACCTCAAACTTTGCATGACATATTGCTACAAATTGTGTATTCACAAAGAAGGATTTCGTAGAAAGAAAAGCAACTCTTAATATTTTGCTGTAGTTCAAATTGGTTAATGAAAAGAACATTTTTACTTTTTTTAAGAACAATATGCAGTTAGAAAAATGACACACAAAAGATCTACCCATTATCTTACACAAGCAATAAAATAACACTCTTAGTTTAAGTAATAAACAACAATTATTTGGAAAAGTTTCAATTTCATTATAATATATCTTCATTGCCCTGCCCTCAGTTAGACTATCTGTACAAGAATTAGCTTTTGCAAATACATTTATTTCATTCAGAGTATACAGCATAGTCTAAAAGGAATCATTATGAAGAAAATCTGCAACAAAAGCCTCCATATTCAGGATTGGAATTATTATATGATGTCTAGATACAGAGCTGAACCATCCTATGGGTGCAAGGGGTGCATTGCGCCCAGGCAGCGGCATCTTAAGGGTGCCAATAGAAACTTAGCCAGCCTTTAGTATTATGACAAGAATATTCTATATTGCTTTCTGTGCGATACATACAACTTATCTAGGAAAGATTATTATGTAAAACTTGGCAAACATATAGAGCTGAGAATTAGGGATAATTCAAGAGGAGAAAGGAATATTTCTTCAATGGATTTAATCAAAGTTACGTATGCTGCAAAACAATTTTTATTAGACACTTCCCTATTTAGTTGCAAAAAATTGATTTCATAGAAATCATACCATTCTTAGTCATGCACATTGCGATGATACTATGATAATGTTACTAAAAAGTAATGTGAACTTTAACAATTTACTATTCTGTATGCTATTTACTATGTCAGCATATGGTAAATGCATAAAAATTGTTACTGACGTTTTGTGCCCAATGTATGCTGGGGAACGAAGTCAAAGACGCTTGTTTTTCTAAGTCTTTCAAAATAATTTTACCTTCAAATTGATTAATGTATGGTTTTGGTATTTAATTTCAAGGGGCAGCAAATTGTTTGCACCTGAGCAGGAGATAGATTGGGCAGGGCTCTGGCTAGATATTTNATGATTTCTTTTCAAAAAATTATTAACAGCTGCTGAAAAGCGTTTAGGTCTTGAATAAAAATTATATAATGAATTTTACACTGATGAAACAAATCAACAAGGCCACATATGATGAGTTCATGGTTTATAACATAATATTACTCATAACAAACAACTGTAAGTTGTTTAGTAAAACCACTGAAAAGAACTACCAAATATTCTTCAGTATAGGTTGACTAATGAATTTTCCAATTAACTTTACACCTTTTAGAAATTCAACCTACAAAATATGTATATATTGTAGTTTGTACATTTTGTATGTCAACTTTTAGAAGAGTATAAAGGGTAATAGTTTTTAATCAAATCATCCTTCAGAACTTATTTTGAGGAAGTAAGATTGTTAGTGTTTCTTATTTAAACGAGTCCTAGCTATGCAAACAAATACACAACAATGTACCTCTTGATAAAATTAATCTTCTCTAGCGAGATTTGGAGGAATTCCATTTCAACTTATATTTATTATTTCATTTACAATGTACCTCTTAATTTCTTTTTTATAGGAAATGGTTGGCTTAGGTAAAGACAATCCATGAAAATCCTGAACAATTTTTGATAGAGTTAAAAATTTATTGACAGCATATTCATAACTAACTTTGAAACTCCTTAGTATTTGTGGCACTCTCCAGTGATAGCTATAGCCAGGGGGGGTTAGGTGTTAAAGAACATATAAATATCATTCCATCTTAATTACATTTAGGGCAAAAGTTTGTCTACCTCAGGAATGTAGGTAATTTGATTTCAATCTAAGGCTCAGTACCCACCCAGATACAAATCCTGGGTAAGTCTCTGCAATAGCAATTGATTCACAGAAATTTATGAGCATCATTTCAGTGTAAATACTCATTTTTTCATCAATATATTTAATACTGTTCTGCTTATTTTGTAGTGGTTTCTTTCACTTTACTCTCCCAAATTGAACCATTACAGACTTATCTGAAGGATGTGTAGAAAATTTCTTTATAACAAGTTCTTCCAAAAGTGAGAAATGGAACGGAAGACATTAAAATGATTGGTACCATTTTGGTCAACTGCAAAAATTGGAGCTAATGTAGGAGGAATTTTGTTTATTTATATATAAGAAGTAACAAGAGCAATAATATTGTCCAAAAATTGAGTTTCACTTAAACAAGGGCAGGCAGGTTCAGCTGGTTGGATGCTTTTTTGTTGGATGGAGGGGCAAGTCAGCATTTGTCAAGGAAC
The DNA here is from genome assembly GCA_000376725.2 of Ladona fulva. Lineage (NCBI taxonomy): Eukaryota > Metazoa > Arthropoda > Insecta > Odonata > Libellulidae > Ladona > Ladona fulva. The sequence goes on from KZ308272.1 coordinate 1,152,881, forward strand.
ATAAGTTGAATCCACAAGCTCTCTTGAATGTATGATGGAAAATATGATGCAGTTCCATCAGTGGATCTATATTTAAAATACATATAAATTTATAGAAGTAAGAGTATACAAAATCATATAAGAAGACTCGCTCCATCAAATTTAGACTAGCTAGAGCAGTGGCTGCAAATTACCATATTTCATGGAATATGAGATTCAACAGCACATAAGATGCTACATGATAAGCATAGCATTCAAAGAAAAAAACTCTTTCACATGTAATCTTGATGCAAAAGAGGCACTCTGGATCTTGAAATAAAATGTTCAAGAGTAATTTGGACGCCACTCAACAATCAGTTACAAATTCAAATCGATTTAAATTCTAAGTCTTCAAAATGGTGCCTTTTAACTCAGGAAGACTGTCACTAAGATCTACAGGGGGTTTCCTGTAAGGCTGTCATGAATATTGGCAAAAAATCTCCAATTGTGTTTACATTTATCTGCAAAATAATTTTTGGATATTATTTTCAAACAAATGTTTTTGTTGCCAGTTTACTTTTGTATTTCTTTAACCACACAGGGACGGAGTTATTAGGTTGTACCAACCCAGACTTCTGGAATTCGTACCTCCTACATACCCTTACCTCACCCACTTAAACTCATGCTATTCTGTCGTTTTTAATGCTATATTTCCAATTAACTGCATGCTTAAGGAAGGTTAAGTCTGATATAATTGAATTGATGGAAAATGCATGATTCAGCAAGTGGCTGGGAAATTTGAGAGGGATTAGGCCAAAATAAAGGTTTAATAAGCATTTGCAGATGATTTTTTGTTTCAAGCAAAGAATCTTAGGGAAAAAACTACTTTTGTTTGGCACAAAAAGTGCAGGTTGATTTTCCTGTAAACATTTATGAATTAAAAGTGCTTCTTATACACCATGAAATACTGTATCATTTAATAATGATCCAAATAAGCATACTCTTTTTAAAGATGAAATGTAGGTTAATCATTAGCATAAGCTTTGAGAGGGTGAGGAACTTTTAGATTGAAGTTATAATGAAGAAATAATCCTCTTTTTTATATTATTAAGTGATCGTCAAAATCTCAATTATTCACCAATTTAATAAAGTTTTACATTTACTAGTGTTATTGATTAGCATGGTTTTTCCTTACCTCAATTTTCAAGACCCTGAGCAATATATCTAAATTTAAGTGCTTTTATTCCATTGAAAAATGCTATTTACAAAGCCTTATAGGTTGGCACCAAACATATTCAACTATTACCAATTCTTATAATGAAAAACCTGAAAATAAAAATTTACAGAAATTTCTTGAATTGTATGAACATTTCTTTAAAAACCATCATTAATACTATCATTGACAAATTTTTACAGACTATATAATCGAGATGAAGCAAATTCCAAAAATCATATATATAGATATTACTGAAAGATGAAATCTATACAAGAAAAGTGAGACACTATATAAATAACTCAAAATCCTTAAAAATTAATGAAATGTTCTTTCAGAACCAGTAAGATTCCTGTGAACATTTCTCATGCTGGACATCAACAGGGGAATCCTTGGTGATCAACATTCTCAACATTTGGTAGCACTTTGATAAATACATCACAAACCAATACCATACAAATAACACAACTATAATTACACAGAAATATGAATATAACTTCAATTTTGAAGAAATAGAGAAAACATCTACAGCAAATAGAACGAATCAAATGCAAGGATAGGGAATAAACCAGGTAATAATAACATGGTTAAAAATAAACCACTAAATTTCCAAAATAGCAATACCACAAACGAGTATTAATGTTAACTTCGACAACCTCAAATCAAGTTATGCATGAATGCAATACAGGATACAGATTGCATAATCTGTGAGCAAGAACCAAGTTAAATTCCTGGTCAGTCTTTGCATCCATATTGATGCTTTATTAAGTGCTACTGAGAGGCTCTTCAATAGTGTGATTTAATAAATGTGACTTTTAATCTCCTGAATTATAAAAAATATACAAATTCTTTAAACAGGCTTTTAAGTGGCTTTCAAACACCTCACTCAATCACTGCAGTGATATTTGGATTTCCCAAAATAAAGAAGAATCAATAAATTCAAAGAAATGATAACATTGGCCTTGAAAATAACACTTCATCGAGGCAATTTCAATGCAGTCAATTTTAAGCGGTTCAAGTTATGGAAAACTGCTTCATTTCCATTTTCATTACAGCAAAAATACAAGGTTTTGACTAAGCAAGAAAGTTTAACAACAGTGAAACAGACTAGAATTGTTTATTTTTCCAAATTATGTACTTCAATAAAAATGAACCTAAAAAACAGAACTGCATTCTTTACCATAGCCCCAATACATGTCAGTCAGGAAGGGAAGAATTCCACAATAAAGATTATAATATGATTTGAAAACCCAGGAGAGACCGATATGAACAATTAACCCCTTGAAGAAAACAGGAGCGCAAAATTTTATCCATTTCACTGAACAAGTCAAAGCAACAAAATATGTATTTTAGCAGTCAGTTAAATAGATATTCATACTGAAATGAACAGCAACAAACTTATGGTTACAACACTTTCAACATATGTTTGAATGTACACAGAAAACAGTCTTTTTGACAGACAGGTTTAGAGCAAGGTGCTCATAATTCAATTCTTCATACACACAATAAATAAGAAGATGGGCCATTAAGCTAAATTACTCTTTTCTTTGAAAGCAAACCTTAATTCAACAAGATTCAATTTATAAAAAATGATTCATAAACATATCATGGTGAGAAGACAGTGTACAGAGATACAAACTATAAAGAAGACATCTTTTAGGCAACCATATCAAAATGTTAGATAACAAGATGAATGACTTTGGATGATTTCTGTTAATCTATTTATATAAAGGATCCCATAATTGAAAGGTAATGAAAGACATCATGAACTGTGAATCAAATAGACCTAAGCAAGAGCTTAGTCACTCAAATACACTTCCAAACAAATTTTACATAAGAAATTTGCGTGATAATCATTTGCAGGATCAGAGAGAGTGAAACAACAAAAGATATGTAACAGGAGTGGAGTTTATTTATCCTCAAAGGGGCCTACAACATGTGCTGCATTATTCATAATGGTTAACCCACAACGTTTCATTTTTTCAACATTATCATTGAGATGTTTGGCCTTCACAGATAGAAACTTGGATCTTCACTGTACCATGGAAATTCTTGCTTAATCAATGTCTCTTGAGAAATATTTCAATTTCCAAAGGTTTTTATACCTAGAATGTCCTATGTTTCTTGAGTCAAAATGGGGGTGTAGACAGTTGGAATTATGGGAAAAGGAGCAACTTTTCACGTATTAGTAGGCAAGAAACAACTGATAGCTGACGAGCAGGCAAGGATCAATCAGGGAAGAATAGAGCTGGCTGCCACCCCCAAAATCATGTTCGTTTCATTAGTCATCTAAATTCTGGCTAAGCAGGAAATTTGCAGCAAGATTTTCATTCTTTTCACAGGCAAAATATGCTTGAATCACCAAATGTTCAGGAAATCCTAACGCTTTTAACTGAAAGAAACAAAGAACATTACCATTAAGAATAACAATTGTAAATTTAAGACAGCAAATTTAAGGTCTATAAGGTCTTCATTAAAGCGAGATAGATCAAAAAGTCTCTTCTTCTAAATAAAGCAAATAAAATACTGCAGATGTGTTGATTTTCTAGCATGTCAAATTCATGGCATGTGTTGAATGAAATGTAAGGAAATATATGATATAATTTCAGGAAACATCAAAATTTTACTAGCTCAGTGCATTAGGAAAGCACTTTTATGTATCTTATTTATCTTCTTAATCCAATTCAGCTGTTAACATGCCCTCAGCACTCACCCTTTCTATAGCTTCTTTATCCTGTGGTGTGATCGGAATAAGACTTGGGAACAAACCACCTGCAGCTGAAAGAAGTAAACACTTAAAATAAATTTTTGTAGAAATGGATTATAACCTCCTTATAACTTCATAACAAGAAAAAATGTTAATAAACCAATTAATGAAACACAACAGGACTGAAATGATAACATATATCACAACAATAAACTTGCAGTCATATATGATTGCAATAAAATTTTGAACAGTGAACCATTAGAGAGAAAAAATCCGTTCTCCCAATTTCGAAAAAGAAATAAGGACAAGTATGGCTGACATATTTAACAAATGTAAAATACATGAGATACTAAACTAAAACATGAGCTAGTCACTACCACAGTGCAGTAGTTAACTTAAAAGTTCAACAAAAGTTCATGCATCTCTTTGAGTTCATTATTACCAAACTAATATCAGTAAACGATGAACAAACACTACAATAAAGTCAGCTAAAAATATGCATCTAGAAAAAATAAAAACTATACCTTAACTATACACAGGCGAATGCTAACCACTAGTAATAGCAGAGAAAAAATGCAATGTGCTAAATCAATATAGTTAAAAACAAAATAACTGAACAATTCTCACATTATAATGAAAGCACAAAATGTTTAAAAAATCAACAATAAACATTTTCAGAATTTCTAAATTTCCTTTTAGTGGAAAATGTATGTTTAGAAAAATGTAGATGCAGAACAGAAAGATAAATGCATAAATATCCTGAATTCCATCCATTATAGAGACTTATTCAATGAATATCATAATGTTGATGATTCAGGAGTATAGCCGACTTCAAAATAAAATTTAAAAAGCTTACAAGTGATTAATAGAGAAAAAGATTAGCATGCAATTGTTTCTTTTTTCTGAATTACACTCTAAAATGAAACATTTTGCAACACACATGCTTGAATACACATGTTATGTTTGCTAGAACTTGACTTTCACATCAGCATGTTTGTTTTAGATGTTGTAAGAACACTTTCACTAGTAAGTTCAATGATAAGTTCTTGGTAAATCATGCATCAAACTGACCAGGTATAGACTTCTGCAAAAAATATTATAAAGGAATTGGAAAATATTCAAATTAGACAAAGCACAATATAAGTGAAAATGCCTTACACAAGAATTATCATTTATCATCTAAGGGTATAATTAAAATTTAGAGATCAGCAACTGCAATTAAATTTTTATATAAATGGGACATCAAATCAAAGACATAATGATACATTCAAAAGCATCATTGAATGAATATGATGGTATCGACCATTCTGCTAAGCTGTAATACTGAAAATAATGATTTTTCAAACAATTCTGAGACGCAAAAACTCAAAACACAAGTAGCAGTCGTTTTAAGATATTATGCAACAGCAAAAGTCATGCAAGCTTTAAACCAATACTAGAGGCCAAACATTTCTTTTAAAGAATGATATTCAAACTTAAATGTAAACTTCAGCTGAAAAACAGAATAGTCAAAAGTTCTAATTTAATAGTAGTTATTTAAAATTAGAAATCAAATTCCTAATTCTTCCTAATTGATATATCAGTAAGGTAAGGAATAAGAGAAATTGCTTATATCTACAGCTCCATTCTATCGAGGTAAAATTACATAAGTGCTAGAGGATTTAGGACAAGATCACAAATATTTTCTAGTAATTACATAAAGACAAGCACACAAGAAGCAAGTGAGCATTGCTCCTAAAGAAAACATTTTCATACCATGCATCTAAAATCCATAATAAAAAATCCATCAACTTTCAATTAACATCACTCTTATCACATACAAAGTTAGCATTTGGAACTTGATACTACCACATATCCCATTATGAATTCTAACGAATTTGTGCACTACATGTATAATTTTTGCATCATTAAAAATGACATCTTGGCTTCCACCTACACATTGAATGAAAACCAGAGTGTTACCATCCTTCTTTAAGACATTTAAGCTCATAAATATTGACCATTCCAACGAGTAAAGATTGCAGTCCCTTCATCATGCTTTATAAGGAATATGCATACACATACTCTGACCAATTAGATAGCTTCATTTACGTATATTTTATCATGAGACGTCATGAAAACAATTATAACAAACAAAGTAAGATAGAAATAAAATCACTAACCAGATAGATGCAGGATGAGGGCATGTGTCACTATACCCAAATAGTATGACTGTTGCAAACAAGTTAAAACTTAGGGTTAGCTGCACAATAAGAGCAAATAACATGAAAATTGCCAAAAGCCAAAAGTCAACATTTTGATAGGGAGAGCCTCAATTGTGTGTGAGGGATGGTGATGTGACCAGAGGGACCTTTTGCTTGAAGAAAAATGGAATTCAAACTGTGTTGGGTTACCCAGAAAGTGGGGGTATGAAAGATACATGAAAGAGCACCAAAGGTTTGGCAGAATTAGTCAACTTATGTATTTTAAAGCTGACCTTACACAAAAGATTTCAAATTTAATGTTTGGGTAGTTAGATTTGACAGATAGATTGCAGTTTAGATAAATATAATAATACAGCAGATTCTTGATTATCTGGGGAAGAATTTTCTTTGATGAGTAACTGAGTACGCATGAGCAGAAGAGAATGATCTTAATTAAGCATCACCATTCAGCAGTGGTGTTCAAACAACCAAAAATTCTATTCTACTTAATTTTTTTGGTCAACAAAAATTTCAAACTAATCGACACATGAAAAACCTAAATAAATTCAAATTTAAGTTGCAGAAAATTATATTTTCTATAGCCTTTAATTTCGTTCCATTTTTCCAAATCCTACATATGGCCATTTGAGCTTTGAAAATGAGTATTACATCACTATATTGAACAGAGAATAAGATTTAGATATACTTGATGTCAAGCATGAAAGAAAAGAGAATCAATGATACTTGAGACATGACTGTTCTTCCAGTCCAAGGTGTAGAGAGCTATGCACATTGCTTCCAACATACAATTTACATTTTCCAGCAATAAAGTTTTTTAATGATTTCATATAAGTGCAAAATTATAGACCCTAAACCATAACATGCCATTAATTTATTCTTAGGTAAGAATGATGTTTATGTAAGTATGCTTCAAAACCAAAACTCAATTACTATCAATGTGTCTATATTTACAGAATTTTAATTCTGTTGCAAAATGAAAAAAATCCCTACCTTTTTATAAATTGGCAATGCTAATTAGGTGCATGATGATGATGATTTGAATAAATTCAAATATCTAATTAACTCAATTTGAAATTGGTATAATTAAGTCTATTCGACCGAAGATAAAAAGCCTGATTCTCACTGCTGTTGAGAAACCGCAGCTAGCAAATTTAGAGTAAGCATTACTATAACTATCCCATTATGAATGCAAAATATTTGCTCTGCAGTTTTATGGCATCATTAAATGTAACAGCAAATTCACCAATTGCTTGAACAATCAACTAATCTATCTTTAATTTTGATTATGTTGGATGTTCCATAACCCAAACTGCCCAGATAGTTGATTCTGCTGCATTACAAGTATTTGAGAATTTAAATATTTAAGTTTTCCAAGAGAGAACCAAGGGAAGAGGGAACGAGAAATTTCCCCGGTAAAGGGGAGCATGACTTTTTCAACTTTGGAAGCCACCTGAATGAGGCACGTATGAAGGCTCACCTTGTCCACCAATGCCCCCGGAGCGCGCCCCATGCGGAGAAGAACCACTAATATTGGGCGGTATCGAAGGTGGGGTTCCAGAGGGAGGGGTTGTGGGCTGGCCTGGGGAGGATGCCGGCGGAGAGGTTTCATTCAACATTCGCACAAAGGCTTGCTGGTTGTGAGAGATGAGGTGCAGAAGGGCTGGGTTCGTCTGACCTATCTGCTGCAGCACTGGATTCAGCAGCTGAGGATTTTGCTGGATCACTGCGCGCATCTGTTGGAACTGAGGCTGGGAGCGGAGGAAGCCCAGGGGGTCGTCCGAGTTGCCTCCATCTTCTAATGCCCGTGGATACAACAGCATATCAAGTTTTCAAAGCGAGAACACCAAATTTGGTTTTGGATTATTAACTTGGGTCTAAGAAATGTGAGGCTTTTGAGTTGATAACGGTTATATGTTGTTACATATTATGGATGCATTAAAAATGGTGAAAATTATTGTAATGTTAAGTGAAAAACACTGAAAGTAATGCAATTTTCTTGGTGTTATCAAAACTGTTTACAAATCACCTGGAGGTAATACGTACACTCTTGGCAAAAGGTAAAAAGATATAAACAACCCAAATCAGCAATAACTGACATTTCATCATTAAAATTTAAAGTATATAACGCAGACAACAATATGGGGTTCATAAATCATAATATAGCCACCGTATACATAAGTTGTACAGTAATATCTCTGTCACTTTGGATATTCAGTAATACAAATTTGGTAGGCTCCTATGCTAAGATGAAATTCAGTGAGGAGATAGCAGAATAAACTTCCAAATGCCAAAGTTCATTAGCTATACCTTATGCCAAGCTATATTCTTTCATATCAGTCCACTCATTTCTATAATCACTACCTTTGAAATCTATACTGCATTATGAAATCAATAAAGCATCAAGGCTTTCAGGGATGCTGATCATAAACTTAACAACATTTATTTAATAAATGAAGAAAGCTGATTAAGAGGCACCACAGGCCGTGAATGTTCCACATATAACATCCAAATAAGCGATACTCTTAGCAGTAAGCAAGCCATGGGTAAAAATATATTTCCATAATCCATAAGCAGAAAAAATGCTACATTCTTAAGTTTAAATACATTCATAAAAAGCTCAAGACAAAAATGCAAGCAAAATAACAGAAGATCTAGTTTGAAAAAATTTTAACATTCATGTTTTCATGTCATAACATCAATTTAAAATTTATCAAATTCCAATCTAAAACAGCAGTGAGCATAGAACCATCATTAGGTTACCGTGAGATAAACAGTAAATTTCAAAAGAAATATCATTCGAAGATGTTAATGGATTATATTGTTATAATTAAATTCGGATCAGAGGATTTCCGTGTTTTTCGCCGACCATAGGCATCGCAGGTAGTAAATTGATCGAGCCCTTTGAGATAAGAATATGACGAAACAAGGAACCATATATTTCCGTGTTCATTCGCCGACCCTAGCTACGCAACACACTCCGGGTGAAAGGCCCTCTTCCCTAACTTGGTGTCTCTTACATATTCCTCCTACGATCCGAAGCAGCAATTGAGATTCAGATTGGGTAACCTTGATGACTCACGCTCCTAACTTTATATCTCTTTAACGGTCACTCTCTTCGGTAGGTCAGCCGATGGATCGTAAACCGATCGATGAAGAATTAGATAATAACTCTTTGAACGATCGGAAATCATGGAATATGACGAGCGTAAGTACATACAAGATACATCAGATAAGAGAAAACCCTATGTACTAAATAATGAAAAGTAATTTTATCAAACACAAAAATAAAGTACCTGAAATTTTATTCATTCCTCTTTTTTAAACGGTAATTTCCATGCTGAAGAATTAGATAATAACTCGTTGAACAATCGGAAACCATGGATTATGACGACCGTAAGTATGTACATACAAGATACATCAGAACAAGAGAAATCCCTACATACTAAAATAATGAAAATTAATGTTATCAAACACAAAAATAAATTATATGAAATTTTATTCCTTCTTTTTTAACGGAAATCTCCATGTATTATTAGATGTCACCGAGTGTGTTGGCTTTCCACTTACTTCATGTTTATTTACTTACTTTCCTCGTTTTCTCCTTCAGTTCTTTATTCCACCTCAGATTGCAAGTTATTCAAGCACAGACTCTTGATACGAAACATTGATTTGGTTTTATTCTCTATGCCACACTTCTATTCAGCTACTCAAACCGTCATACATGGTAGGAAGGTAGATTTAACCACTAAACATTTACATATTTTGAATGGACCTTGAATGCGGAAGCTCCCAAAATAACCGTCAGGAGTGAAAGAGTGAAAGTTAAATACTTCGTATTTTTATCTTAGGATATATCTTAGGAATAAGTTTAGGGAATTGTATAGTACATCTAGGGAATATACAAATAGGGATTTGAATAGTAGCCAATTACTTGTAGAAAAATGCGACCTCTCAGTCAGAAATTTTGTATGCCCTTGAAATAAACAGAAAACAGATTTGCATTCATTCACATGTATTATTTCTACTTTTCTCGCAGTACGATTCGCTCTCTACATTTGAAAGAAGTAAAATCATCAGTGATCAACGAGATTTTAATATAAGGGCTCTGGTAGTCCGCTACATTATACATCTGCTTTATTTACTTTAACATCCGCTTTTTTAGTGTGCGAAAGCAAGAAAGCTTTTAAGATTTCGCGCTAATTTTTAACATACCTTAACACTTAATATTGCTCAGAGTTGGTGAAATACGTCTTACCGGAACCTGGAATATTACGAAACATCATTTTGTATTTATTACTTTTTTAACAAACATTGACAAAATCGATGAAAATAACGAGAAAAGTCCATAGCTCAACGGATTTGAATATGAATAACAAGAATGCAGCTCCTCATTCAAAATAAGACATGTTATGATGTAGTGTATAATACCTGCGAAAACCAAAAGGGAAAGCGAAATAAATTACCTCCTACTTAGCCCTTCATACCCTTTTATATAAACCATCTGTTTCTTTGGGATGTATTACATAAGAGTTTACCTTTCCTCATTAGAGCAAGGATTGGTTGTGAAAGATCTACTTCCGTCGCGATGATGAAACTACGTGTTCACTTTAATTAGCGGGACTAATATGAGAAAACTGTTCGATGATTTGACATCTCCAGTTTTGCCTTAAAACGAGAAATAACAAAATTAAATTACATTAGAGAAGAAAATGTATAAATTGGGAAACATTTCAGCGATTCTTCATTCAGCTGAAATTTTCGAAAGTTTTGTTCATAAGCCTCTTAACCATTTTATCTAGGTTTTCTTCATGTAACATGCATCTATCCCTAGAGGTAAAACATCGTTGTTCTTTTCTTTTATCTTAATAGGTAATATATCTTAGTTGAAGATTATTTTCTATTCTATCCCAAAATCCTGTATGACGTCAAATCGAAAATAATGTTAGTAGTAGTAGTATTGTATTTATAAGGTGCCTGTACAGCTGAGATCATTACGCACCTTATCAGCATCCAAGGTATTAGAAACGGTGGTATATTTAATTTTAATTTTTTACAAAAAAAGCTAAACGAATGAGTGGATGAATATTATTTCATTGCAATGCAGAGAGTGGGCTATATTGATCGATAATAATATTTATTGAAGAGATAATAACGATATAACCAATGATCTTCCAAAATGATAGGTTGCAAAAATTGATAGTGTTCAAAACTACTGTTTGTGTTAGATATCCAGGGAATAGAAAACAAAGATCAAACAAAGGTCAAAGGAACACGTCATAAGATCCACCTAAGTATGAAACTTTAACTTAGCAAGCGATTACAATGCTGGAGTTGGAAAGCTGAAAAACTAAATCAAGTTCCTGTGTTTGGGTAGTAGTAGTAGTAGTATTGTTAAAAGTGCTTTGACAGCTTAGGTCATTTCGCACATGGTCTCCCACCGGGAATCGAACCCGGGACCGCTATCACCGAAGTCGAANATTTCATGACTCTTCAAACTATAACTTTGAACATATGTAATCAGCACAAGCAATTAATAAATATATCAATATGGACTCAATGACATGAAAATAGTTGCAAAATTTGGAGCATTAGCTGAAGAGTACTTTAAACTCATATGAAAACTGATAGAAGATTTGATTCAAGTCCCCAAGAAAGCAAATAGATATACTCAATGCAAAGGGAGAAGTGATCTTGGAAGGAATGGGAAGAGAGTGAGACTATAAAAAAATAGTTCTGCCATTTATGATCGACCCCAACCCATAACACTAACTTTACTACAAAGTAGACTCTTCCAAACCAGTATTTGTTCACTGAGTAATCCTCCCCTCGTTTAAGCAAAACTGAATTGATAAATTTTTGCTACATTTCTAACTGTTTTCTTGAAAAATCTTCTCATCAAGTTCATAACTCTTTAAATTATTCACAGTAAATCATAATATAACACTGACCATACATAATTATTGGGCTGGAAACTCACAAATGAGACTGTGTTAGAGGATATGACTTGTAAGCCCAAAGTAGGGGTTTAAACAAACAAAAAATCATGTTTTGACTTAAATAACAAACATAGCTGAAAGTTCATCGCTTCAACTACAAAATGCAAGTCACAAGGTGTTGCCCTAAACATTTTAATGTTAAACAGATCTCTCAGGATGTCTTAAAAATGGAGCCCTTTACTAGATGGATTGAATTAATTACAGTTATGATGAATAAAGGATGCAACATGAAAACACACCTCTCAAATTATTCTAGTAAAACAGAATCTTTACTCTTTTTATGTAGATTCTCCACAACCCTTTAGATAATAACAAAGCTATTTATCATAAAAGGAAGCCTTTTAAATGATAAACTGACAATATTTTTGATAATCATTATAACAGAAGTTCTGTAAATAACTATAAATATAATTATAAGAGTAGTCTGTCTTTGAGATTGATGGATATGACAAATAAATTTAAAATACTCCAATTTGTATCAAAAATACAATGGTGCCTGATTTATTGCAGAATAAAATAGTCTCATTTCCTCCCTACTTGGAAAAAAAAAACATTCTGAAATAACCCTACCAAACTATCCAAATGGCATAAAGTAAAAGGCAGTAACAGAATATAGCTCCGAATGGTCATAGACCTTTGAACTTCAAACTTTAGTTTTTCCGAAGGAAAACTTAGGATTTCTAATTGAAACTAGGAAGGTTGGCAGAAAGCATACCTTGTGCATCAGCTGCCGCAATTCCTCCAGAAGGAGGGGGAGATGAAGAATCTGAATCTCGGTTGATGCTGGCGAGAGCAGCACCAAGGGCAGCCCCAGTGGTGGGCCCTCCACCACCAGAGCCAGGGGAGCCAGAGGTGGGGGGAAGATCATCAAACAGAGAAGCTGGGATACCCGTTAAGAGATATTCCACTGCCCTGTCTGGATTGTTAAAACTAGCTCGTAGTGCTTCCTCCACCTAAAAATTAAATCACCATCATTTTTTCCATGTGCACAAAAACAACCCAATCTTAGGAAAAAGTGCTAGTGCACTTATTACGATATTGCTCACAGTCTAATCTATACAATATCCACACTCAACAATTAGTTTTTTAAGGTAATTTTCAGTCAGAGTAAAATCATTACAGATCACATGACAAATTCTTACATATCAAAAATCAACCACACAACAAAATCCTTTTTCATAATAATTAAAAGTTTAGTGCTTCAGTTTCCAGGAATTCAGGAAAATAACAGATTTATTTGCACTTGAAGAATCATTCATGGAATGCAAACTGCTAATGACAAAGAAGAGGTTCTACTTTATTTTTATTGATGAAATATGGACTTAGAGGTCTTAACTGATTAACCGTTCCAATGATGGATTAGCATGATAATCCTGAGACAAGGACATAGTTCATCAAGCCCAATAAAAAAATCTTTAATCATTCTTCAGCACTACTATGTGATTGATTAGATTACACTCAAACTATTTCATTGATTTCAATTATATGTTAGCCGTAGAAATACCATTCTGTTGAGTACAAACAGGAAAGGGATAGTCAAAACCACCAGGCAGACTAAAATTGAAATAATTTTCTGCTCCAGGGCAAAATGTATTTAAATGATTAATTAGAAAAATCAGTTACTTGTGCAAGAAGAGCATTTATCAGCCAAAGATAAGAGGCATTTTTCATGATTTAACTAAGATTATCAAACTATTTAGGTGTTTGACTAACCTGTTCTCTTTCATAGCCCATGTCCATAATATTGCGAACCATTTGATTATAAGCCTCTCCCATAAGAAGAGCTGATTCTGCTTCCTCCAATCCATGCCCTCCTCCTCCTCCTCCACCTTCAGCAACTCCTTCTGCCTGCACATTGCTAGCATCGCCTGCTACAGGCCTTGGACTGTTGGAAAAGCAAGTAAACCTTACATCAAGCAGAATTCTCATCAATCCTAACAAGTAACGAGTGAACTTACATAAAAATTACTTATGCTCTTCAGATGGGCAGAATTAATATATGTAGGCAAAAAACTACAGTTAAACTGTAACATATAATCAAGAATAATAATTTGATAAAAGATTTGTATCAGAAAAACATTAAGAGGAGGAATTAGAAAACATTGCCACAGTAATCACGTTAAGGGATATAATTTGGGGAATAATTCCTAACATCATCAAATCTCCAATTTGATTTTTCAAGTATCACAGCTATATTACTGAGGATTCTTTTGCACACATGATTTTAAAATGGCATCACAAATTAGCAATAGTTTACCATGTAAGTGGTAGTTTCCTATTGGCTAACTAACCAACAAAAAAACTTTCCCATCATATTTATGTGAAATTGCATAAAACAATCACAAACTTGTGCATCCAAGCCAAACTCTTCTCTAAATCATTAACAATTTTTCAGTGTTACCAACACAACCTTTACTTCTTATATACGGTGATTTTGGCAAATTTCATAAAAACCCACTCACTTAACATTAAACTTCACAATTCTCTCTCATACACTTTGAAGTTCCAAAAAAGCACTGTTCACTTCATAGTTGTTTGCAAAGAAAATAATTTCTTGGTGAAACTGCAAACCTTGTTCCAAAATAATTGAGCAACCTTCCCTACACTTTCCCATGGTCTTTCCTGCATATGTAAAACATAAATAATGATGAAGACTAAAATAATCACAGAGAGAATGAGGAAAGCATGTGATTCAATATAGAACTAGTTCAAGTTAAACTACTAAACACAAGCGTCTTTTGAAGACAGAAACGACTTCAAATAACATTTTATCTCAGGCTGAAAATTGAACAATTTCAAAACAATTGTTTATAGTTGCACTTAAAAACATTAACTACATTTTAATCTTATGTCTTCGATCCACATTTTTGTGCACATACGATGATCATAAGGAAAACATTCATACTTCCTAGTCTCCCATGAGAAATTTAAGATGGTATAATTATCATCTTGGTTACACCACTATAAACAGAAAACAGTGTTCTTCATGTACATTGATTCTTCAAGTTCAAGCAGAAACTTTTCAAAGCAACTACACTGGAATATCCAACCTCTTCTTCTTTAACTTTGAAAGCTCTTGTCACGAATTTAATACCAGATCACCAACAAACTTTTCCATTTTCTTTTCTCCACATCTTAATTTTATCTTCCACAAGGGAACTACACTAGTAAATTTCACTCAGTTTAGTCTCAAAAACTATTTGGAATGAAGAGCTCAAATTTAGGAAGATAATACAGTATAGAAGGTATAATGAGTGCCTATCACCATATTAAGAAGACTGCTAGGGCTCCTCTAGACTTAAAACAGATAAGCAAGTTAACAAATAAGGAATGTGACCAGCATTGTGATACTGAAGGGACTCAAATAAGGAAATGAGGTTCTGAATGACTAAGCAAAAATCGAAACAACAACTCCATTATATTTTCGTGATAAAAAATGTCCCATGAGGAGCAAATGGAAAATGTGTAAGATGTAATGCCAAGGAATACTGATGTGTCCCACTGAAATCAATTTATACAACTGATAAAAGCAATCCGTTGAGTTTCTACCAACATACATGCTTCTACTGGTAGCAGCATCACTTTCAGCTGATGGCTCTTCCTTAGAAGCACTTGCAGATGCAGCACCAGCTGGTTGAGCATCCTTTGTAGCTAAAATCGTTGGATCTGCTGGTACAGGAGGTGGTGGAGGAGCAGGCTTTTGTTTAGTCACCATCACTACTACAAATTTATCTTCTTCAATGTGAATCTCCGTCAGGACAGATTCATCATTAAGTATTTTTCCTACAGCAATAAAAATCACAACATAAGACATTTCATTCTGATACAGGATGAATCTACTAGTCTGAGATATCAGAAATGTGCTGAGTAAATACAATGAAAAAACCATTGTACTTATACATAAATCTGCTTTCATTCTGAGGTAATGCCTACCAGAGATTGATTACTGGAGAAACACCCCCATTTGTAGAAACACGGTTGATTAGGAATTCTAGATTTCTGGATCTAATTAATTTCATTTGTATGGGACATAGAGGTGTCTTATGATCAGCTTTTCCACTCTCTTCATCAAGATTATTTTTAATGAAATTACTCATATGAATTATTAATGAAATATCTACTCTAGATAATATAATATCTCATAACTGAACAATTATTACGAAGTTATTGTAATATGTATTTCACAAATTCAATTGTTCGAAAATTAACAAGCATAAAAACTGAACATTTCGGAATCCAAAAACCCATTTCATGAGTACACATAGCAGAAAATCATGTATTACACATGCACCACTCAGAAAACAAAACGTGAATGGAATTTTTCTCTACGTAGTGCGTGTTTTAATGAAATTGGACAAAGCAATAAGCAAATTTTTTCTGTTACACGGTACTTGAGTACTCATAGGTAAACTAAATAGAATATAAAGGTTCAGGCCTTACAACACCTAGCTAGGCATATGGAAAAGCTTTGCTACCTAATTTGGCAAAATGTATTCTCAGGGAAAGTAATAACATCTATAACGCAATCACTTCCCTCCAACAGAATAAAAGCAACAAAAACGCCACGTTTCAATAATTGCACGGAAATAAACTTATCCTAAAGAATTGCAGCACCATGAACTTCCACAAAACTGATAAAATTTACATGAATTGATGCTTAGCGATACATTGGCATCGAACGATAGAGTATTAAAAAAGAAATGCCATTTTCGTTCCTGACAAAAAGGAAAGAATTTTCAAAAATTTGAATATTTTACCTGCATATATCAGTCTCTGATTAGAAGCAGGGAAATCTTTCCCTCTCTCGGATTCTATTTTTTCCTTAAGATGTTTAACCTGCAAAAAGAAAAGAATGGAACTGACAAAAAATAATCATCATGCTGCACATTCATGATGTTACGAAACAGGTCTTACACTGACCTCAAGTATGAACTTTCAGATCATTCTTTAAATTAGTTATTTTATTTCTATTTCAACAGTATTTGCCCACAGAAGAAAAGATCTATCAATGATGAAGCATGCAAATTGAATAAGGTGCACCGGTACATGAATACTCCTCCGATATATTAAATCAAATAACTCTAATGTTAAAATAACCTCAGCAAAGAGTAATATAAATCACACTATTAGAATAAATATTTAAGTCCCATTATCACAAAATTAACACAAACGTGCATTATAATTGTACTTATTATCATTCATTTGTTTTATAACAGTCACAATTTCTTTTTGATATACGCACTGTAAGGCTAGCATCTATTTCGACTTGAAATGTCTGTTGTTGAAGTGTCTTGAGAGTTATTCGCATGCTGTCTCACTGAATTTTCAACAGAAGTCCGAGAAATATTCACAATTCTTTAATCCCCAGCGTGGATTTTCTTGCTGAATTCAGCCAGTCGCCATGTATTCTGACATCACAAGGTCACGTGACTACTTTGTTCCGCATATCCGCATTTGGTAGATATATTTTTCTGCTACTCCATCCACTACATCCATAAATACCAAACAGGATCTAACAGACTCTTCAATCCAAATTTTATAAGCAATGGCATCGACTTCTGAACCCTCGGAAATTTCTGTGAAATCGAAACGCCCTTCAGGTAAGCTAATCTACGAGTTCATTCGAGACTACTATTTCCCAACAATAACCACTTTCCTGTATTCTAATTTCTTCATGAGGTACTATTATTTGCATGTTTCCATGTCTCTTTTGCGTCTTCATTCATATTCTTAAAACATTTATCTGATTTATTCCTTTGTTCTTGAGATAATGAGATAATTTTTAGGCTATTAATAGTAAGCTTTATGTTTGACAGATAGTGCTTTTAAACAGCAAAAGTTACCTGCATGGCAACCTATTCTGACTGCTGGCACGGTATTACCGACATTTTTTGTCATTGGGATAGCATTCATACCAGTTGGAATCGGATTGCTTTATTTCTCAGATGAGGTTGGTGCTTGTCATGTTCATCCATTAGTCATGTTTATTTTTAAAACTCGCTGGAGAGGTGAATGATCGCTAGATAGTAAACAATTTAGTGGTTGAAATGTGATGTTTTGCCAAGGATAGTTGTGACTCATCAGTAGTCGTATCTTGAACGTAGATGTTGGTGCCCTATCTTTTATTACTCTTTGAGAATAAACATTATCTTTTAGGTCAAAGAGCTCATGATTGATTATACGGACTGTATAAGCACTGGTCCAGAAGGAGGAAAGCTTAAATGTGCCGATATCATCGCCCAGAATTCTACCCTGAACTGTACATGCAGTCTCAACTTCACTCTCGACAAGGATTTCGATGTATGTGTCATTACTCTTTATTTGTTTTCTTAACAATAAACTGTCATATTTGAAAATCATTTGCGAAACATTAAAAACTCGCAATTCTCAACAAAGAATTTTGATTTATTCTTGATTCAAGGGGAGAAATACATTGGAATGGTTGATTGTCATATAGGATCTTTTCGTGTTGTCGTCCCCTAAATATTTTTTACTTATCTAATTCCAGTTGTTGTTATTGGTATTACTACTAATATTGCACATAGAATGTTGGTGATATTTTAGGATTGAAATGGTTCTCATTAAAATTTCTATTATTCTTAAAATTATGTGAAATCTTGTGTATTAATTGGGGGGATCTGACCCCCTTTATACTCCTTGAATCCACCTTTGCTATCATATAGAAGATGTTTGGATCTTCAGTTATATGGCTAAACATGTCTTAGGGAGTTACTGAAAATAAAGTTTTGTTGAAGGAGGTCCATAATGCTCATATTTTGTTAGTGATTATGAGAAAAATAATTTTGGTGGCTACAAATATAGTTTTATTTATGACATTTCCTGGACTATGCAATATTCTTTAGTTTGGAACTGGTACGTGGTAATATTTGTTTTAGTAACAGGTAGTAGAATCTTTTTGTTCCTTTAGACATCATTAGTGGTCATTCATCTGTATTTCAGGGTAAGGTGTATATGTATTATGGCCTTACTAATTTCTACCAAAACCATCGTCGATATGTGAAGTCCCGAGATGACAACCAGTTGCTTGGGAAGCTAAACTCACCTCCATCATCAGATTGCATGCCATTTGCATACACAGAGAAAACTCCACAGGGAGAACCAACATCCAATGGGTCAGCCACTCAAATGCCTGTGGCTCCATGTGGAGCAATTGCCAACAGTTTATTTAGCGGTAAGGCTGTTCACAATACATTTCTCAATAATATCCACAACAGAGCTGCTTTGTAAAATATGCAAGGAAAAATATCAATCAGGGTTTTCTGAAATGGACTGGATATTCAGTGCTCTCTCTAATGATGCAGTAGATCTATTTTCATGAATCATTAAGAAAATCATAATCAAGAATAATTGTTTACATTATATTGAAATTTCAAAGTTTGAAATACTTGATATTATTGAAATTATGAACACGGTGATGGGAAAAATCTTATAAAATGTAATGGGTGAAACAGGGGAAGAGGTACAAAAAGCAAATTTTGTTTTTTGAAAAGATTTAATGGAGAAATAGTAAATATGGGGCCCCTGTTTTTAGTATATGAAATAGCAGAGCTGTTAATGTGTAAGAAATCTTTTTCTCAACAGCAGCTAAACCTTTTCAAAGACCATTGCATTGTTTTGCCTATTGGTCTGAAGTATGTTATGAGGTATCAAAGTTGATATTTGGTTAAGGAAGAAATGTTTTTAATAATGAAAGAATCCATTTGATAAGAAACTATGTATTGAGTAGATGGTGTTATTAATCTGTAATTAAGCTCTTGTCTGAAATTAAACTAATGCATTTAAGTATTGTGAAGGTTAATGAAACTGACCTTTAAATTTTTTTAAGTCTATTGATATGAAATATATTAGGATCAGATGCTTGTAGAAATGTTGATTGATAATTTAAGATTAAGTAATACTTATGAGGAAATTTTGATCAAAGTTAAGAATAAGCTGAGTTTAAATATGTTTGCAAATGCCTGAAATGCTGTTTTACACTAAAGAATGTAATTTCTTTCCCATGCTAAGCTAAATGTCCATTTGCTGGTGGGCAATCTTGGAAGTAGACTATATGTTTACTGTCATCATTAGCGTTTTTTCATCAAGTTTATGCACAAAACTTACTCTTTTTTGTTCTTTTCCCAGATGTTTTGACAATCTACTCCAATGTACACTTTGCTGAAGTTCCACTTCTGCGCACAGGAATAGCCTGGCCATCAGACAAGGAGATTAAATTCCGAAATCCTCCAGGGAATCTCAAAGAAGGTGAGAATTCAATGTAACCCTCTATAAATTTCTTTGGGAATGTTAGATATTAAAATAAACAGTGAAGACTTAACATGTGGCCTTCCTCTAACATTTCTGAAGTAACAAATTTTGAGCCTAGCCATTTTCAGGTATTGAACTAAAAATTTGACATCTTAAGCTAGCCCTGTCCATGTATCTCTATTTCTGCAACATTGTTTATCATGCTTCTAAAGTAATAATGTTTTAAACAGCTTAACACCTTCACTACAGAAGAGATTTTTGCTGTCTGTCCTCAGGAGCATGAACACATTGCCCTCTTTGTTATCCGGGAGCCCTAGTAAATCTCATAACCTAGATGTTTCTTTCATCTATCTTCATCTCAAAATCTACTTGTTTTGTCTAGTAGCTTCACATTTTTATCTGTATTGCATTCAGCAACATTTTTCACATATTATATTTTACTAACCTTATGATTGTTTTGCCAGTTTCTGCCACTTAATATATATTTTCCAAGTTTATCTGCCATTTCCTCTTCTTTTTGAAAATTCTGCACTCAAGGATATCCATCTGTCTCTACTCATTCTGACTCATCATCAGCTATTGAAACTTGTGCTGTCTAGTTCATGTTCTAATTCTGCTGCAAGCACCATCATTTCCAGGCTAATCCAATATTCTTCTAAATCCACGTTATCCTCAATCATTGCTTTCTGTCCCAAACCTTTTCAAAATCAACAAAACAAACACCCATATCATTAAATGCTATACATATCAATAGCACAATTAGACAATGTACTGCCTGGTGCTGTCCCAAATTTTGCCTCCCCCCTCAATACTGGAATATGGAATTTTGCTTTAAGCTTATGTTTCTCTTATTAGACCCCCATTAAATTAACCTTCCTCTGCCCAATTTTTACAAAAAACCTTGTTTATGATAAATTTATGGTAGATTAAAGTATATATTATAATTTTTTATGTAGACTAGCAAATATTTTAGAAATTAATTATGTACAAGTGTTAGTCAAGCTATTTCACATGTACATAAGGTTCATATTTTATATTTAAACCAGTAGTTTCCAAACAGAGACACACCTACATGAAATGCCAATATGTATGTCTTACAGCTACCTTTTTTGTGCCCATAAAGAAAGTTTGCTCACCAACATTATTTTTGTTGTGATTTTCTCTAAGCAAAATTTTAGTATCATGTCTTCTAACTGTTAAAAAGTATTTTGCAATGTCATCAAATTCTCTGTAATTGCTTTATTTCCTGTTCCATAGATAAAGTGTTGATGTAAGTACGAGAGCCAGTTGATGAAGTCTGAGTATGATATATTTTCTTATGAAGGACATTTGCCTATGTCCAGCTTGGTATTGTCTAAATCAAGGTAGTAATGAAGCTGTATTCACTTAGACCATTGTCAGCAGTGAAAGAAATTGTCCTTAGACTGGATTGAACTGAAACCAGATTTTAATGTTGTTCTCAGAATCACCTACACCTTTACAGCATTGATTTATGAATCAAAATACTTGTTGGGGGTTGTTATGAAAAAGCCATTTCTCATCATCTAAATCAATAGAATTCAGCTATGAATTGCTGTTGTTTGTTAGTAGATTCTGAAGCTCCCAACACAGATCCTCCCAAACTGTCTTCTGTTCAGAGTCAGAAATCTCAAGGCCCACATGGGTCAGATGAATCTCATGTGCAAATGTGGATGCACTGCCATGAAAAATATTTAATATATTTGCCTGTCTTGTGTTATTTGTCATTGTAATCAAACATTTCTGGAGCACATGGATTAACCTACTTTATTTTAAAAACACAGCCCTCCTTAAATTTTTTGTAACATCAAGATGTTAAAAGAATGAGATGTTGTTGAAAGGCAGAATATCATTTCCATGTGCCTTCTGTATGCTTCCGTGCTGGATTTCTGTGGTCAGACATGTAAATTTAGCTATTAGCTCCATCTTACATTGGCAAGTGGCTAATGATCTTGCTTTGCTGGGGGTCTTGTTCATAGTAATGAGCACCCATGTGCTTTCAACTTTGTGTGCTAATCATGCAAGACTTCCTCTTAAAAAAAAATCATTCTATCTTTACTGATTTGCCCTTGTAAGGCTTACATTTTGCTTAGTGGACCATCAGTAATTTTGGGTCAGGCACCCAGAAGCAATAGCATTACTTGGGGTGGTTTTGAAATTTGTTTTTTTCTGTGTTAGAACTGCTTATATCACTCATCTCAAATGTTATCATTGGGTTGTTTGTGTACCAAGTCAGGTAGATATTAGGGAAGATAAAATTAGAAGTATTTATCCAATATTTTAATATGTTAGTCAGTTATGACTTAAATGGTTGGGCAACATTGAGACTGGCCAGTCTTTTTCCATCTAACCCTGAAGTATATAGTAAAATATGTTTGAAATAGCTGTTATTGTGAGGAATAAAAGGGTGAAAATCAATATTTGTAACATGGAGGACAAAGGTCATACAAGTTTGGAAACAAGTTGTATGTGATGTCATCTAGTTTTGGAGAGACATACCTTAGACTTCAAATGACCCCTACTACACTGTGGCACAATATGATTTTTCAAATAAAGGTTTTTTTTCCTGCTATGATATGATTTAATCATAAATGCTTCAAAGTAAGTGAAATTTTACGTAAACCACTGATTAATTTTTTCCAGCTTTTGCCGGTTATGCAAAGCCCATGAGTTGGCGTCGACCTGTATGGGAGTTAGATTCTGATCCTTCAAACAATGGCTTTGAAAATGAAGATTTAATTGTGTGGATGAGAACTGCTGCACTTCCAACTTTTCGAAAGCTGTACCGAAGAGTTGACCACTCACAACGTGGATATGCTAATGGTCTACCTCGTGGAAACTATACCCTTAATGTGTTATACAGTAAGTTCTTAATTATTTCATTTTCCTGTGATAATCTTTGTAACAAACCAAGTAAACAAGTATTTACTGCAAACTGTATAAGTTAATGCTAGCAGCAGTACCACTAAAGAGGGGTCAACACAAGGCCTGAAAATCCGTTTGCAGGCTGTTGCCAATTAAACCACCATCATTGTATTTATATGAATAAAATATTTCTGTTTTCACCCTTTGATGCTGGAAAGATGTTGCCATATATATGCTTCTCCATTTAGATTATGCAAACTATTTGGGTTAAAAATTAGAAAACATATAAAAACCAGTCACTTTTGTTGTAGTGGTACTTGGCAAAAAAAGTAATATGAAAATCAAAATATTAGCTCAAATACAACATATCTATTATTTATTGGGTATGTGGTATTTTACTGAAGTGTGCTTAATTATAACTTACCTTAAACATTTCATCTTCCTCCAAAATTTCCTCATCCATTTTTCTATAAAGCGGCTCATTTTCTCCATAACTCCACTCCAAACCTGCATCCTAAAAGCCTTGAATCATTTTATACTTTCCTTAAATGAAGTCGATTTTTCTAGCTCATTATATATCATTCCTCTTCACTTTATGTCAGCTTCTTTAACTGATGTAATTCTTTTCTTACATATTTTTTAGTCCTACCATCCCAAGGCATGTTATTGGTCTGTCAGTCCTAGTTTTTTCAGTCTACCTCGCACATTTCCACAGCTTTCCTTCTCTTTTATAAATAAAAAACATTTTTAATGAACTTGATTTCTATTACATTAAACTTTCTTGGAGAGAAAGAGATTTTTATGCTTCAAAATGACTGTGATAAATGTGGTATGCGAATGCTGTTTAAGCTTTTGCAATGATATCCCAGATTTTCCATCTCCAAACCCATACAGCTGGGTGTAAGCATACCATAGGTTGGGAATGTTTATTTAGAGCCATTGTCTTCTTCAAATCTTCTTTGGAGTAAGAATGACTTTGTCTTTGCTTATCTTGCTGTGTCAGCCTTTTCAACACCAATAACAAGCTATTTCCCTCTATCCTTCCACCATTTACTCTTCATGTACGTGATTAAATTTGGCTTATTCAAATTATGTGGAAGTTTTTCAAATCTTTAATAACTATATATTTCCATACCAATTGTGTGATACAATGAGTTGTTTCCCATGTTTAAGGTAATATTTCATCAGCATGATGTGAAACTCTCTCTCTTCACTGTGTGAATTTCTCAGGAGCAAATCTTAAGATTTGGTTCTTTCCTGGCGAATATGATGTATACATTCTTCACGAGTTGTCAGCCGGGTTAAATTGGTGATTACCACCGACGTTTTGGCCGCGAACTCGGCGGCCATCCTCAGGTACCAACTCTGAGGATGGCTGCCGAATTTGTGGCCAAAACGTCGGTGGTAATCACCAATTTAA
The DNA here is from genome assembly GCA_000376725.2 of Ladona fulva. NCBI lineage: Eukaryota > Metazoa > Arthropoda > Insecta > Odonata > Libellulidae > Ladona > Ladona fulva. The sequence continues at coordinate 1,177,530 of KZ308272.1, forward strand.
CCCGGCTGACGACCCGTGAAGAATTTATAAATCTTAAGATGTTTACCCCATTTAAGAGGTTAACAAAAATAACTCATACTTCTTAGAATTGCTTTATTTAATAGAATTATTCTGTTAGAGTCCTCAAAACTCCTATTGCATCCTTAGTCATTTTTACTCTTTTATAATTGCTGCTTGCTCAGCACATACTACTGCTTCAGTAGTTTAACTGGTGAATCATCTGCAATGATAAAGGTAGAAATTTTCAGTGTTTGCTTTTAATGGTAATAAATTTGACTACATATATCAGGTTTATTGGCATAGTATGTATACCTAAATTTATCAGTTGATTTTTCCAAAAAAAAATATATATATATATACCTTGCTTGAAAACCTACATTTTGGAAAAATCAACTGGTAAAGTTAGGTATACTTACCATGCCAATAAACCTCCTATATATATCCCAAGGAAGAATGGACTTGAAAAAAAGTCTGACGGGACCGGGAATCAAACCCGGGTCTCCCAATTGCTGGTCGGGTGCTCTGTCCGTTGAGCTATCCCGGCAGAACATTTCTTCAAGCCATTCGGGATACTACTCCTATATATATATAGGTCCATCCTTTCAAGTGCTTCTTAACAAGCCCTTGGCCTTCTTTTAGTTAGTGATTCATGGATTTAATAGTAGTATTTATTTACTTACTGAAGTCTCCAAAAAAATCCACTGAGGTCCTTTCGTAGGTATGTTCCTTGCTGGGAATGAAACCCAGAACTGCTCTCACCGATGGCAAAGGCACTAACCAGTGACCTCCTGAATTTAACATTTAAGAATAGCTTGACAGTGGTGGCCCTTAAGTAATGAATCATATCTGTGAACTACAGTATGTGTATTTTAATATGAAGTATTTAATCTAGTTTTGGTTTAAAATGACTTCTTTCACTGCAATTTAGTCTGTTGTGTTATATGAATTTATTTTTATTCTTTTGTAGCATACCCTGTGTCATCTTTTGGAGGAACAAAGAGAATGATCCTATCAACTACTTCATTACTTGGTGGAAAGAATCCTTTCCTTGGGATTGCTTATATTGTTGTTGGCTGCATTTGTTTGCTTCTTGGCATTCTCTTCTTATTTATTCACATAAAATGTGGCAAAAGGTGAGTTATAGTGTAGAACCTATGGTAGTTTAAATTTGTGTTCATATCATTTACTAATCAACTCAACCAGCCTCGGTGGGGTAGGATTGCTTGTTGTGGCCTATCAACAGAGAGGTTCTGAGTGAAGACTTCTTGGGATTCCAACTGGGTTGTTTCTTGAAATATCAAAGTTTTCCTTCCTGTCTCTGGAAAACTGAAAATTTAGAGACCTGAGATTGAGTCCTGGTCATCCAGAGGATAACTTAGGAGACAGGAAGTTTTTAAGTTTCCCCTGCTGTCACCTAATTTATCATCAGGATGAGTCATCCAGTTGGAAGCCAAACAAGCCTTCTTCACTAAAATTCACTAAGAGAGCACAAGATCATTTCTAATTGAGGTCCCTGGTTTTATGATGCGGACATTTGTTTTTGTTGACTTTATCACAATGAGGGAAAGATAGCTGTTGATGATACATTGGTAAATAAGGAAAGGGGTTGTAGGTGCACAAACAGCATGCCTGTATGTTCTGGTTGGATAGCTCAATAGATAGAGCCACAAACTTGAAATTGAGAGACCTGGTATTGAGTCCCGGTCCCATTAGACGTCTTTTTCTCCTTGGGGACATTGGTAAATGAACAAAATTTCAAATTTATTTTAAATCGCTGCTTATAATTTTTAACATTGTTGAATTTTATTAAGACTTAAGTGATGTTTTTGTTGAAATGTTTGCTTATCTCTTGACTTTGTGTTCATATCTTGATTCAGGTTTGATATGCCCTTCCTATCTAAGTTCTCTAGTGAAAAAATTTGAATTCCAGGTTTTTTTCCTTATATTCAGGAAATTCAATAATTATTCTATTTACGTGTAATTATTTGTCAAAAAAGTTGATTTAAGTATGCTTAATGCATATTCAGTTTATCAAAGATGATTTTTCATGTCTGTGGTGTAGTATACTTCTTTATGGATTTTAGTTGATTAGATATAGCTTGTTTACAAAAATTTTAAATTGCTGTTTTGAATGAAAACTGTATTGCATACCTGAATAATGAGACAATTGCAATAATGCTCGTGATAAAGAGGGAAAAACAATTGGTACCACTACAAAACCTACAATGATTATAAAATCTTTTCAATGGATTTATCAGGTTTTTTTTTTCTCTGAAGCATAGTGCAGCTATATTACAGCAAGGATATCTTTCTGGGGTCAAATATTTACCCCACTAATGATGTATTTCATAGGTGAAAGATTGAGCTAATCACAATGCAGTACACTTAGTATATCAAGCTACCATTTGAAAATATTCAGTAATAGATCAAGTCTCTTTGTAGGATTTTCAGGAAAAATGTTAGAATTTGAGTATTGGACTATGGTATATTTTAGGAAAATTACTAGTGGTATTTTGTCACTGAGAATGTGAAAATTCAATCAGGAAAGATGATCAATGCATGAGTGAATTAATAAGATCATGCTTGAATTGAAATCTAAAATACTATTTATACTTTATCTACGTCTGCAAACTGCCCTTCAGCATCAGCCTGAGCTTTTCCATTGACGAACTTTTACTGTTGTTACAAAGCGTTAATATTGCTGAAAACATCAAAATAGTTTCTTATTTCCCCCTCTTTCAGGAGTACAAAAAATACAATTATTGTTCATAGTGTATTATTTATTTATTTTCTAATTTTTAAGCGTCAGCATTTTCTGTATTTAGCATAGGATTGTGTTTCATCATTAAATCCAATTCAAGCAATATTAGAAAATGAGCGGTGGTGATGTTTATGTCAGTAGTTTTACTCTTTAAAATTAGTTACTTTAGCTGAAGACGATTCCATTTTCTACATTGATCAACATAAATCAAGCTGGACTATGATATTAAGTTGCTTATGAATACATCATTTTCGACACGCGAAATTTCTTCATATGAAACAGCAGGATATCACTTCTCTCCCTCGACGTTTACCTGAGAAGAGGATTCCTTTCATATCTATGAAGGGTATCTCATGATAGATAACTAATTTTCATAAGCTTTACAATTTTGGCTCAACTGTTAGGATCAGGATTAATACTCTGAATGTGTTTATAACAGAAATGCTAACTCTTATAGTCTTGTTACAGCCAAAAATTAATTTGTGTTATTTTACTTCCTTAGGAATCTGGTATGTATTTATGTTGTTAACATTACGAAGAAATTGCACGCGTTAAGTTCTTCAAAAGAATGTGTTAAAACTTTAAATCGCAGTTAAATAATAACACGAATTACCATCTCTGTGGAATTACACTGGAAATACCTAATCTGATATAATTATTACTAATCTCTTACAGCACCAGCGAGATGTTAAACGTCACGCCAAGAACATCTTATTGAGGTGTACATGGAATCTCCGAGCACCAATTGAAGCAAATTCTCTGCATTCTTAGAAGTCAGCACAGTTACTTCATTGTGAATTGTCATAGTGGAAATTTTTGTTGAGGTCCACAGTGTGACGTGCCTTTGGTACTTTATATTTAAGTTTTATTTATTGTTAAGATTCTGTAAACAGCCTCTTAGATCTAGTCACATTGATTATACACATGTATTACGTATCGGAGGCTAATATATTAATGAAAGAAAAGTATTACTATCGCTTGAAATGGCATTCCAACATGTAGAATACGAGTCAATAAAGTATGGTTCTAGTTTTGTAACCTTTGTGTTATTGATGATATATTTTCCTCGGGACAATTATCTCTGTGAAGAAATCGCAGCAGTGATGAAAACGTTACTAAGTTCTGCATCTTCTCCCGTTGGTGAATTACTTCTCGCTCTCAGAGTTACATTTGCCTACAACACGGTATCAAATACGTCTATTGACCAAAAAAACTAGACCCCTCCCCTTTAATGCAACTGCGCATCTTGATCGCGCAGCCGGAAATCTTAATCTCTAACACCGTCTCTTTAGAAAGAAGATATAATAAAAATGACATATTACACAGTCGTAAAGAATTTTCATAAAACCGCCCATTGGGTAACAAAAGATTTTCGATGACAACAATAATAGCTGACCTTGCAACCAAGAATACTAATGAACTTAGAGCTCCTTAGCAATTGGGACTTCTCTTCAATGCATGTGACGTCACCATCCAATCGGGTCCGAGGAATCCCTGAATGTATCCACGTAAACCCCGTAGGACATAGGCATGTTACATGACGGGTGAGTGTTTTCAGAATATTATTTTGTTGATAAAATTTTCGTGGGAAAACACCGAGCACTGAGGGCGTGGGGTTGGCTTAGAAACCATTCCGGGGTTGAGAATGCAGTTAAAACACAGTGCCTTACTGAAAACGGCCGTCCCTCTTATCTTTTTGCGAAATCCGTTTCAGTCGCGCCTCAGAACTTAACGGCCATAGCACATATCGATGACTTCGGAAGACTTAACTCGCGCGTTACAACCTTCTAAATTGCTCTGCCGTATCCCTTGTCGTATCTCTCGTGACGTGTAAGCGTGAATCGGTGTGGTGCAGCTACAGATTTCCTGTGGTTTTAAGTGTCTCTTTCCATCCCTCTCCCTAGTCACCCCTCCCACTTCTATTGGCCTCTCTCCCCCAACCTCTCCCTCTCCTTCTTTTTCATTTGCCCCTTCCCTTTCTCCAGTACCTCTCCCACGTTCTCTTTCTCCACACCTCCGCACGCACCCGCTAAGACGTACCCTTGCATGGTTGTATTTCACTTGGGAAGTCTGTAGACTTGACAAAGGTCGAATTTTTTTTCGACTAACTATGATTCCCAACCCTTCATATTTGATTTAGAATCATCCTATTCACGATTTTGATTTCTGTAAATTCTTATAATCAGGATCCCTTAATCAGAGTAAGGCGGTAATTCCTGACGGTGTCGGAATATAAGCATAACTATTCCGCCATGTTGGAGTCAGGGTGACGTTCGTCGGAGCCGGTGCCGCTCCGCCGCTATGCTCGGTGTTTTGCCACTAAATCCATAGTCTAACAATCCATCAAGGTCTAACTTCAACGAATCTTACTTATTATTGTGTAGAGGTTATCTTGTACTTCAATATAAGCTGATCATTCATAGTCTTACTGGTAAATTATTTATGGAAGCGTAAGATGCGACTTACCTATGTAGTGTTTGTTCAAAAGTTCCCTGTCGCTCCTTTCGCATACAATACTTCTATGTTTATCAAAAACCATGGAAATATATTGTGAGGGAACTGTGTTCTATGCAGTGCACATTAGGTCTGACCAAATGCAATGTTTTCTGCTAATTGGCAGTAGTGAAAGCGATTGCATTTCAGCTGATTAGGGGAACCAAGTGACAAGTACCTCTCGCCATTGGGGGAGGGAAAAAAGAGGTTATAAAGATTTTAGTTGCTCAGCCAATGGTAGAGCTTAGAGGTGGGGCTGGCCAATCACAGCCGTCGGAGTGTCATCCGCATTTGATGTTGGGAATTCGGCCTTCTCCGTATATTTTCGTCTCATAGATTCCTCTTGGCTTGGAACAACCTTTACACACAATTTCATGTAATTGTTATGATTACCTTCCAGAGGATTTCAATTTATTGTAATCCAGACCAAGTTATCATGAGTATGATGTACCCTAACCGAGTTATGTATTTGATCAATAAATCAATAAAGTTGTATTAACAATAATTTTATGAACAATTAATAGTTGCTTTTAACTCTAGTTAGTAAACATGAATATTCCATTATTTAAGTACCTCTCCGTCGTTACTTAATAGTTGTTTCGGAAATAAAGAAATATACTCATTACACGTATTTCTGTGTTAATTCTTAATTTTGAATCATAAAATGGTGTTATTATCACAATATTTACGTTTCCTGATGGCTCTGTTGTTATTTGATGTGTTTGTGTAATTGGTAGAAACGTATACGCCAACCGCGCGAACAAATCGATATAATGGCTGTTTTGCGAGAGGTCGTTACCGGTTTTTAATATGGATACCTGTTAAGTGTGTCTGTATGATGGAAACGTTACTACGAAATATTGTGAGTGTATAATCAACTATAGTGGGTGACTTAATAGTATCTTATGTGCAGTACACAATGAGCTAGTGAAATAGGTTAGTTATTTATTTGTGTAAATGCGAAATCGGTGTTTTTTGTGCATTTAAGAAGTGAAAACCGCCGTCCACTTTTACTTCGACCCTTAATGGCTTGCTGTCGACGAATCTGTTTCTTGAAACGTTTTTGGTGATTTATTCTGCTACATTAATGGCAAAGATGCCCAATATAAACATACCACCCGTCTTCTCCGTTGAAAATGTTCTTTATTATATGATCAACAAAGATGATGCATCCTGCAGCTTTATTAGATCAACATTTATCAAGCTATCTTCCAGAGAACATTCATCTTAAACAAGAGTACGTTTTTTAAATTCTTGTTTATTATCTAATTAATTATCAGTATTTAAACTTTTATAATTTGCTTGGATTGCAATTTCTTCTCAGCATCACTTCGTCACATATCGACATAGAAATCCCACCGTTTGTTTTTGACGTGATTGTTTGTTTTCCATGACTAACTAATTAATGTAACTATTCAAACAATAAAAATTTCGCTCAGGTAACATTTATAAAATTTCAGTTGAAGATTTTTTTCATTACTTCCCCCAATGTTTCGTTTTATAACTTAAAACGTTTATGTTAATGATCTGCAGCTCTCATAATTTTGCTAATGACTTCCTCCAATGTTTTGTTTTTGAAATCGTATAATTTCGGCAATCACGTAATGTAAAAGTATACAGAAAAAAACATAACTTTCTTTTTTTAAGGAATTGAAATATTATGTTCTCATTCAAAATTGTTGTCAATTTTATCTTGAGCCAAAGTCGTCACTATATCCTCTTCTCAAACTTAAGTCCTTTTATTATTTCCAGCATTACGGTTACTTTAAATTGAAAATACTATTGGTTAAAAAGAAGTATCACCAACTTTCATTCATTCTTCCATTCAATTGCAGTGATCCACGGACTCTGGAATCTTTACTAGGACTCAGTGCTGAATCTGTAAGTTTTGTAATGATGATTCAGATATTCTGTGATAGCTTTTGTTCAGGAGAAAGGCTAGTAGTAGAAATGAATGGTTTTAAGTTTTGATAGGTGTGTTTATCATTCGTACTACAATGCTGATTATTATACTCGTGGAAGAAGTTTACTGTATGCGCGTTGGCAGTTTAGTCCTGATAACACTGACTCAGCTCATTGTCAATTTAATTAATCCTTTCATAGCTGTCAGCTATAGCCGTAATTCTTTTATAACAGAAGAGTTGAGATGCTAATTGTCCTTGCCCGCTCCATATGTGATTCATATGCGGGGATGGATCATTTATATCTTTGTTCCAAGGCAAAGATTGAGATTAAATGAAATAAATGCTGCGTTGATTGAAATAATCTCTCGGGAAATAGCGTACGATGAATTTAATAAATACGCTGTGGTCTTCATTTGTTGTACGACTAGAGCGTTTGTTAGCTACTTTTGCTTCATTCCAGTATATTTGCCAGCGAGGATTTTCAATGAAATGATTTTTCATGAGAATATCATAAAACACTACGGATAATACGAGGAATTTTCAAGTACTTTGTAGTAGTATGACAGAACTTATGTATTAGTTCCGGTGGCAGACATAGTAGATAATTAATTCTAATTCCATGATAATTTATGCTACAGACGTGCAAACTACGGCACTGAATGTGAATTCAACTGAATAAGAAACTTTTCTATTCTCTCCAAGAGTCTCTTTTCATCAACNTGTGAGCCATAAAATAACACTTTCGTTTTCTTATATTTTAAATATTAGGATTGTCGCACTGTCGGCATCGGTTTTAAATAAATTCGTTGGGCAATATTTTGATGCTTACATTTCTCTGAGTTGATAGGAATAATAGTTAGATTGAACTTAAATGCATGTTTTAATTTAGAATTTAATTTGATTTTAGATGTATATTTGAGAAAAGTCTGGTAGTTTAGGTCTATTTGTCACACATTCTCAACTCACTAAATATTTATCAGTTATGCATGAGATACCTTCATGTGGAACACATTTCTGTTTGAGGTAAAATGCAAAGAAATTACAGAGAATAGTTTTTTGCAAAATATGCTCGCTGTTGTCATTCTTTTGGTGTGACATTAGAGGCTTAATGTCCTGTAGAGGTCATTCTTTGGTCTTCCTGTATCTAATACACCACTTTATCAGTTGAATAATAACCTCTGAAAGTGATTAATTGATAATGTTATATTATGCATCATTTCATTTTCATGCAGTCATATAAGATTTTCGACTTCATGTTTCCTGTCAAATAATTCTTACTCTGTCTCTTAAATGTTAGTTGCAATCATTCATTGGCATTTGAATGCCATTACACCATGTCCTTAACGTTTCAGAAATGTACATTATATGCAAATAACTAGCTGTTGAGGCACCAATGAAATTCATTCTACGTACATTATAGTAATTATGGAAAGAATACTTAAGTATCACAGGACTTCATTGACATATTTAGACCTGGAGAAAGACTGAAATTAAATAAGATATTAAATTAAGTGTTTATAATAATTTAAACATTGATTAGTAATTTGATTCAATTCTGATTAGGTAAATGAATAAGAAATCTAAGTCTTGATAGAAGGAGAAAAACCTAATATTTTCATGTATAAATAAGACTTCCAAGGATTTTATTCAGCCAATGCAGGCTTATTCCCTGTACTGGCTAGGAACTGGCCATGAACATAGGAGTCCCATGTTAATCTGTAAATTTTGTATGATTTACCATAGATAGAATTAATGTGAACATCAAATATATCTTTATGTAACATAAAAGCGAAGTTATATTTCCCTTTCCTCTTATTGTAAACTATGTTTTACATTTACTCATTTTTGGTGACTAACTGGTTTCTGAGGGGCCCATATTGCTGTAAAGATGGCTCTGAATCCAGCATGGATATTCTGAAAATATTCTCATAAGTACTAGCATCATTACTTGAGATGACACCCAGATACACTTTTGAGTTGAATGTGAGTTCTTAAGGTGTTGATTTTTGGCAATTTTAGACAGTTGGATGCCTTCTTTAAGGCAAAATAATATTTTAGCCATTTTAGTCATTTATATTTTAATTTTTATGGCATTTTTGAGGAGTTGTTTGGCATAGCTGTTTGTTGAAAATGCAATCGTTTGTTGGCTGTCTCCTGAAAAGAAAGGAATTAAAACCGTGACCAATTTTCCTTTAAATGGAATAGAAATAAAGCAGATTATTTAAGTAAATATTATAATAAAAGCAGGAAATGCTTGTTTAAATGTTACTCAAATTTTTACTGTGAGCATTTATCTAAAGATTTAGAATAAAACAATGGCTTATCCTTAGTAAGTTATAAAGGTTGACACATTGGATTACGAAGAATGTCTTGTTGTTTCAATTTCGTTTTGAAGTATTTGTATTCATTTCTCTGCTTTTTCAAGCAATTTGTTTTATCTTCATCTTCAAAGAAAATGTCACTAGGGTAGTGAAACTTTATTTCAATTACCAACAGGATACTATCTTCAATTTATGTTAAAATCTGACATTTGGAGGTATATTTTATCCCTTCTGCTGCTAAGCATTCTCTAGTTTTTCTTAATTAGTTTCATTGGCATAGCAGTGGATGGTGAGGTGAAGAATTTCTGTTTGTACATCTTAATAGAAATATCTCATGAGCTAATGCTCATTCTGTTTGTGTGAGAAATGGAAAAGGTCATTCATGAATATTACAAAATAGCTAGATGTACTTTTATGAGAAAATTGATTGTTCATTTGGTTTGTTAGTCCATTTATCTCTATATATGCTTGTACATGCATGATTTAGTTACTTAGCTTACATATCTTATTGTATTCTCTAACCTGTATGATGTTCTGGTTGTTTTCGTTGTAATCCATGTTGGTTATATCAGCATTTTGTAGTTTTAAATCACTGGAAACTACCAGGATCCTTCACAATCTTCCATTTGGCTTCTTTGGCAGGTTCATCCAGAGAATGTCTCCAATGCAGCCACCGTGGATCGATTAGTGGACTCCCTGCCCCAGAGCCTCGTGGAGGCAAGGGGGGGAGTCAGTGGAGGCTTACCCCCACCCCCTCCTCCCCCTCCCCAGCAAGTTGCTATCTCTTCTGCCTCCCCCCAGCCAGCACAGACTCCCATCCTCCTCACAGCATCTCATGTACTTGATGGGCAACAGGGTCTCACATTCACTGTTGCACCCCATGGGGTCCATCAGCACCATCTGGTGTCATCTGGTGGTGCTGTGGCATCCAATGCAGGACATGGTGCTCCTGCCGGAACACAGTTTGTGGCGTTCCAGTCTCCGTTAGGTTTTGCCCCTGCTGGGTTTGTTGCAATTGGAGGTGGTGGTCCAGCCAGTGGGGGAGCCGGAGGATCTCCTGCAGCTCCTGTAGCACCTTCTTCTCCATCTCCTGTTCAATCGCCTTATCACCTGCAGACACATTCACCACTCCCAACTCATGCATCCTCCCTCCCTCGTTCATCTCCAGCTCCCCCACCTCTTACTCCATCACCATCACCCTCTCCTTCATCCACCGGCATTCCATCAGTTGGACAAGCTGTAGGATCCGCATCTGTCTCAGCTCCTGCTTCAGCACCCACAACTCTGCATCATCTTCGTCCTAATACTCCCATTCAGGTAAACATGTTACCCTAAATTATAGGTTATTTTATCATTGCCAGTTAGTTTCAAGCTTTTTTTCAGATGTCCTCTATCTTTTACTATTTGTGATTAATAATTTGTAGAATTTAATAAAGTTTTAACCCATCAAATTGACTGTTTTGGGGTTTCTCATGAATTTTCATCAGGTACTTCCAAACCCACAGCATATACCCCTTTGAGGAAGAATAACAAATGTTATAAATGTCTGTTTGGGTGCATTGTATTGTTATATCACATCTCTTTTCATTCAACCCAATTGCATCCCTAAGTAATATTTCTTATCTTATAATTACAGCTTGCTAATAATGGATAACTATTTGACGATTTAAAATTGTGTGTTATCTGTAACAAATCTAGTAGCAATTTTTAACATTAATTTATGATTTGGTATTTTCCAAGCAGTACTTTCAAGTAAAGATCTTTTGCCACATTTAAATCAAAAGAAGTAACTACACTACCGTTTTTGAGAAATTTCTGTATTTTTTCTGCTGTAATTTTTTAACTGTGTAACATCATCCTGGCAAATAATAATAAATAAATAATATCTTTATTTTAGGCAAAATTGAGACTTTTTAAAGTCTCCTCTTCCTTTTAACCCACAAGTCTTCAACCATTTAATCCTAGCAAGGAGAGTCAAGGTGTGACCCTCACATCAGACTTCTTCATTTCCTGTAGTTTGGGGTGTTAACCATTTATGTGGTGCTAATTATATTCCCTTACCTTTCTTAATTATAACTCAGGTTTGATTACCAATTTCCAATATCAATGTCTTTATACAGGTTCAGCTTCCAGCTTCAGCATTTCCCCTGCTTCAAATCCTGCAACAAGGGGGAACATCACAAGGAGGAGTGAGTGGAACTCCCTTCCGAGCCAATGCAGGACCAGGGACCCCTCAGCAGCATCTCCACCCCCAGCCTCCTCCTCCACCTCCACGTCCCAAGCAGCCCCAACTACTCCCAAAGCCAGCTTCTGGTGCCCCTACCTCTGTTACCAACTCCTCTATTGCAGTCTCTTCATCTAGTACATGTATTGCTTCCCCTGCTGTTCAGTCAGTTGTTTCTACTGTTGCTTCCACTGCACCTACAGCTGTAGGACCACATGGAGCTCAACTTGTTATTGGACAGAATCATCCTCATCACCACCACTCTCCTGCTGGAACACTAGTCTTGAATCAGGTTAGTGCAGATGTTGTCTACCTTTACTTTTAAGTAGAATGAACCACCCTCGCTTATTACCCTTTGTTTTATTTCATAGGTTATTGGATATTATTGCAATTATATCTAATTCTCATGTTATGGCTATTGTATTTTTAAAAGCTTGTTTCAGTTTTTCTTGCTAGTTAACAGATAACAAAGGAATTGAATCCTATGTTTTATTTCAATTTCAGTGAGAATGTCCTCATTTCAGGTCACCTTTCCATGGAATTCCTCACTCAGATGAATTAAATCATAATTTAAATTAAAAATCATTGTTTAAATCCTAAGATTGTGACTTTGGCTTTTGCCTTCTGCATTGGCCAAAAAACTGGAGTGCAGTATAGTAACTTAATTTGAAGGCCTGGCTATATTATCCTCATTGTTCGAAATTATTCTAAATATGTCCTCCTTTTAAAGTTGAATTCCTGTGATTTTGTCGTGTACTTCTGCACCATCAGTAACCTATTTCAGTAATCACTACTGAAATCACCACTAAAAGAAGGAACAAGTATCTTCAGTAGTTTCATACTGTTGTATATTATTTACATTTCATTAAATCTTTTCATATTGGCAAAATTAAATATTCTTTCTCTTTAGTTTGAAATTCTTTGGAACTATTCTTGTATTCTGTAGACTACATTTTTACTGTATTCTGCCTCTATTCCATCCTTGGAATAACTTATTAAAATTTCCTAAATCATCATAAAGAAAAAATAAAAAAATTTATGAAAAGAGTTCATGTAGTGTCAAGTTTTTAAAGCTATAAAACACTAATAAAGATGAAAGTGAATACTTAAGGCCACTATTATAATGAATATTAAATATTATAATGGTTTATTAGAGTTAAAGTGGAGGTTATAATTAATATCTATGCTGATCCATCACATAATTTGCAGATTAACTACAATCGTTGCTTTGACTCTAGCAAACCATTATAATACTGTCCCCTAAATTGAAAATTAGTCAAAGTCCATTTTAACTGTATATTACTACTTATGCAATTTTCCATGTAAAATTTACTGCACAATTTGTTTTGCAAGCATGTATCCTGTAGTCTAACAAGCATTTTGAGTATCAATTCTTTGTACTTATCGTAAGTGCTTTTACGATAATATTTTCCTGTTTTTTAAGTTGATTCGCAGGTCCAAATGAGAAGAAAGTTTCATGAATACATACTTGCAAATAATCACAGAGGTTTTTTATCTCATTCTAGATGATACCTGGTCTCTCACAGTCTCCTGTAATTATTCAGCAACCAGGTGGGGGTGTGCAGTTCATATTGCGGCAGCAGCAGCATCAACAGCAGTCTTTGGTAGGTGGAGCCACTGCAGCATCAGGCCCTGCCGGAGGAGTGTTAACTGCCCCTGGAGTGGTAGGTGGAGCCAAAGGGGTTGGAGGGGGGCTTGTCCTTGCAGGTGCTCAAGGGCAGGTCCTCATCCACCATCCCCAGCACCAACAACTGCAGCAGCAGTCACAAGGGAGGCCACTGGGGGGCACGGCAGGGCCAGGGATGGCAGTCCAGGCTGGAGCTGCTACTGGAGGCCAGGTGGTGAGGTTCATTGCCACTACACAAGGCCCCATGCAGCTCCAGCAGATACAGACTCCTTCCGGACCTACGCTCATAGCCGTGCCCCCCGGACAGACACTTGCCTTTCCACAACTCAGAGGTGCCACGACTGGGAGTGGTAGTATGGTTCCTGGTGCAGTGATACAGGGCCATGCCCAGATAATTCAAGGTGCCACTGTGGCACCCACAGCACAAACTATCCAGACTCACCTGATGCAGCAGCAACAGCAACAGTCATTAGTGCATGGGGGACTGGCCAATCAGGGAAGGACGTCTGGACCCACAATGCTCCATAATCATAGTGCAGTGAATGTTGTTGATTCAGTGGGAGTGGTGGCAAGGACGCGGACCATGGGAACTGGCATGAGCCCCATGTCGGTGATCTCTCCCCCTCCCTCTCTATCATTCCCTCCCCCTCAACCAAGAAAGAAACCCAAGAAGAAGAAAAAGAGAAAGGGATCACGTGATGATGAGGAGGATGGGGAAGGCTCAACCGAGGTGGAAGAAAGTGGGGAGGAAATGTGTGGGGGAGTGCCAGGGAAAACTCTTAACCTTGCAGACATTATGAAGTCTGCTGGAATAGGTGATGATGAGGACTTGGGTCCATTTGAGTCAGGGGTGACAGATGGGGGAGATGATAGTTCTCTAGTCCAGGCCCCTCAAACTGTTCAAACAAATGCCATGCAGCAGCATAGCAATGGTGGAGGAGGTGTTGGTGCATCTCCAGATATTTGTACAAATACTTGTGTCCCTTCTCAGGCAGATGGCCTTGGCCCACATCCTGGGCTCAACTCCAACCACCACCAGCATTCTTCCCCTCAGCAGTCCCACTTGTTGGCTCAGCTTCAAGGTTCTCTTGCTGTACAGCAGGTATGTTTGTGCTGCAATTAAATAATCAGGAAGAACTTCATAAAAACCTAGAGTTATAATCCTTAGGTCGTGACAATTTCCCTATACATATAACAAATGAGTGAAGATGTGAAATTGTGAGAGAGGAAATTGTTTCTGATTTTTTTGTAAGATTTTATCCCAATAAGTTTTTCATGTTACTGGTCTTTCACAATTTCACACTTTCACAAGCTCAACTACATTCTACTGCCGTGTCAATGTCACTTTAAAAAATTCTCAAAATACTTACATTAATAATTTAGATGATGATTACTTGGAAACTTTATTTGAAATCGTAAGTCATAAATATATAATTAGTCATTTACTTCAACTAGTAGGACTTAGATATCAGTCATATTGTAGAAATTTGATTGATAAGAGTTGAATGTTCAATCTTTTTCAGGGTCAGGGGCATGTTCGCTTTGCATTAAGTGAAGATGGTAGAGTTTTATTTCAACGGGATTGTGCAACTGCTGGTCAGGTATGTTTACTTTACTTTCAAATTGTTTTTGTAGATGCTAGTACCTGATAAGATTTAAAGTTCATCATTGTTAGAGTTAATAAATTATATTGGTTTCTGTATTTTATTCATATTTGTGATTTTGCCATGTAAATCTGTCTTTGATGTTATGCAGTGAAACATTTGTATGTAAATTTAAAATTTTCTTCATTTGAAGCTGAAAGTTGTGTCATGATATCTTAACAGATAATTTGTCTAAAGGTTTTACTCTTGCTATTAAAAATGTTGCATATGTTTTATTTTCTTATTAAACATTTGTTATTCCAGTATTATTAGATTAGATTAAATTATTGGATTATTACTACTGATACACTACATGTGGTTGAATGTTCATTTATTTATAACAGTTGATGGTTTACCTCTGAATTTAATTGTAAAAACATTATGATGGAAAACTAAGGTAAGTATAAAGATAGGTTTTAACTGTGTATGAGTAGTCAGAAACTAAATTTAAAGTTTGAAGGTCAGAGATTATACTGTCATAATTACTGCAAATTCTTAAATCTTAGATGCACCCCTTTTGGTCTTTTTAGAGCTTAAAAAATCATTTGCATCTTAGATTCACAATCTAAAATGCATTTTTGTAGAGCAGGTATCTGTGAAAAAAATTTACTTTGGCTATCATGTTTGAAGCTATGATGCAGTTTTCTCTGTGCTAGTTAATGCCCTTTTTATAAAAATTGTTGACACTCATTCTGCATTCTGTTCATCAGTATGCCTGTTGGTTACAGTAGATAAAGAACATGCCTCTTGTGAGACCTCGCTTTATTAAAGGATTAATAAAAGACATGCTTGATATTACATTATTAATAAGTATTGTTCCATTGCAAGCTTGTAGGTACTTGTACCAGAGCAAAGAGTGTGACCTACAATTGTATTATTATTTTTCCCACTACACAACTTCCAAAATTTGGGTGCATCTTAGATTCAAGAATAAATGGTATTATATTTATTATTCTTCAACAACTGTTGGAGTTTTGCTTTTTCTCTTAAAAGTTCTTTTAAGTGTGCTTGAAATTTATTTTTCACTCAGTTATTTGGTTCTAATAATTGAAAAATCTTTAGTCTATGTCCTCACAGACCCCACCATCAGTTGTAAGCAGTGTCACCCCTCCAATCCAGTCTCAATCACAGACGATTCTTCTACATCAGCAATCAGTGCCTGCACCCCGTGCTCATATTGCACCTCCAGCACCTCAGCCAGTCTCTCAACTGCTCTCAACTTCTGCAAACACCCCTTCAGGAAATGTTATGGGTGGTGGGGTGGGTGGTGGTTCCACCTCAGGTGGGTCACCTTCAACTGGATCTCCTGCTCCTAACAACCATGTTGTACTCTCACAACTTCTTTCTCATGGTGGCTCTGCGAACAATACAATAGGAGAAACTGCATTACCTACCCTTCCAGTTGGTACACAGCTAGGAGTAGGTACACCTTCAAACCAAAATTTGAGAAACCAGCAGCATGCTCTTCAGCAGCCAATACCGCAGATGCCTCATCCAGAAAATCAAGTGAACAGCTCAATGCAGCTTCCTCCTTCTCCACAGTATCAGAAACCCATCACACCAAACATGCATCAGCAGCAGCAACCAGTGCAAATTCACCAGCCATCACCTCAGCCTCCACCACCGAAACATTCCCCACCGCCTCCTGAACAGCCACAGACTTCTCATCAGAACCAGCCTAACAGTCCGCCTTCACCATCATTCCAAGAAAACCAAAATAATTCTAACACAGTGAACATTGGAGGATTAGTTCTTACACAACAGCAGCAAGCATTGCTCCATCAGATCAAGATGAGTGACCTGGTAGCCGCTGGTGCTGCAAGTGGCCTTGGTGCCAAATCTTTGACTGAGGCCTTGATTCAGGCCCTCTCTGCTGTAGCTTCAAATATCAATCTTGGAAACTCTCCTTCATCACCTGAACAGAAGGGTGGTTCCAAATGTTCACGTCCTGGAGGCAAATCTTCACAAGGTCCTCCAACATCAACCCAGCTACTTCTGCAACAGTTGGGTGCAGCTGTAGCAGCTGCTGCTCGTAAGGTTATTCCTGCTGGAGCAGTAGTGGAGCCTGGAATGGCTCAGGATGTGAGGCGTCCAAGCCCTCCTGTAGCAAGGAAAAGGCGGAAAAAGACAGCAGATGTGAGTTCTCCCACAGCCATAAGTGGCCCAAGACTGCAAGGAGGGGGCCATATACAGAATGACATTACAAGGGCAGCTGGAAGACTCAGCCACATGCCCAACTCCCCCAGAGCTACTACTCCAGGGACTTGTGTCACTCAACCAGTGAATAGCTTTTCTTCTCCTGTGCCTTCGTCAATCACTGAATCCAAGCTTTCATCTCCCATTGTTCCTGCTCCTGCAATACCTGATAGTTCATCTCAAAATTCTAATTCCTGTGAGCCTGGCATGTCTCAAGAATTGAGGCTCAATCAGATGAATACTCAAGTTCCAATGTGTCAGCAGTCTCCTCCTCAGTTGGTCCCCATTTCTTCGAGTGCGTTATCTTCTCCGTCCACTACAACTTCGTCTGCAACCACAACTTCCAGTCTTACCTCAGACTCTTCCAAGGTGCATCCTGTTTCATCTTCTAGTGGAATGGTTATGAGTGGACAGTCTCCTGTTATACCTAGAGTGCAGACCATACAGCTAACGGCTCAAAAGCAGCAGGTGAGGAAAAGCTTATTAATTTTAGCTATTTTTAATTAATTATTATTAAGTCAGATGTATTTGACAAATCTTTTTTTGTACGTTTCTGTTATGTTAATAGATATGATCTGAGAAACATCTGCTTCTTCCATCTTAATGCTCAGTGCCAAGGTGGCTTCTGCTTTTGTGTTGTACAAATATCGGTCCAGTTTCTTTATTCTATCATAATTTAATTTCATGGCCCTCTTAGTGAAATGCTATCTTTTCTTAGGAAAGAAAACTTCTGGCATCTACTTAAAGTGAAGAGATATTAGAAACTGAAACGATTATTTTTCTAAAATATTTTTCAGTTTAGTTTTAAATACTCATTTATGAAACTTAAACTGTCAATTCAATTATTTCAGCAGCCTTTATTTTGTTCTTAATCACTAAACATTTTTATTCTACACATGTTAGAGTATAATCATTAACATTTTTGTCCCTTTTGTAAAAAGGATAATAGAATGTGCAAGTTAGATAGGCAGTCTCTCGTTAACCTGTTTATGTCAGTTCTTATTTTTCTCAATGTCAGATCATATACCAGTCACAATGACTGTGACCTTATCCCTCATCATGACATGTGACAATTCATTGTTATTTTGTCTTATTTTAGCTGAAAAAAAATTATTATAAGTATATTTTATATAGTCTATGAAGGAGACGTATGTTGTAGAAGACATTGTAAATAATTAGATGTTTAAAAGCACTCTGTAAGCCATCTTTCGGCAAGCGGAACTCGCGCTCAGAGACAAACAGGAAGCTCCAGATTACCGAAATGATCATTAATGGGCTTCCCAGAAATCGGTAATCCGGAGCTTCCCATTTGTCTCTGAGCACAAGTTCCGCTTGCCGAAAGACGGCTTACGGAGTGTTTTTAAACCTCTAATTCATATACAGTCGTGTTCCAGCCTTCTCTTTTTCTTATCGTAAATAAGTAAGTAGTTATCCAATTTTTGGTGATTTTTATTTCAATTTGTAAAAGATATGTTTAATATAATTTCTCAGTTTTTACTATGATGGATTTACTGATTTACACTATTATTTGTTTTAAAGTATGTTTGCAAATTCTCATGCATTTTTCTTCACTTTGTACAGCAATTGAGGGAAGTACAGTCACAGCTGCAAGCACTTACCAATCGTAAAGGCCCTCGAACTGTTCAGGAGAACGCAGCAATACAGCATCTCTACATACAGCAACAACGAATTCTTCTCACTGGGAAAATTGTACCCACCATTCCTGGACAGCATGCACAAGGCGTACAATTTGTGAGTTTTCAACATTCCATTTTCAAGTTATTACTATAATTTTATATATATAATCTGAATGGTTCATATTGGTGATTCACTTGAATCAGGACATTTTTCCATTGCTAAATGCTCTGTGGAAGAGTCAACATGATGTTACAATCTAAAACGGCAACCTATGCAATGCAAGGTGTATGAGTGGCCAGAAAACAAATTATTTGGAAGCAAGGGAGTTAGGCTTACATTGACAACAAAGGAAAGCAGAGGAAGGGGTATGCACTCTATAGGAATGAGGAAGGGATTGCCAGAATTGAAATTTGCCAAGAAACTGCTGGTTTTTTCAACTTGGTGGTTATAGGTTGATGCCTTGTGTTTCTCATTTCATATCTTATGCATCCTAGCTAAATTCATCCCTAACTAAATGAAGGAGAAAACCAAAGGATTTTGTTTTGGATGGAGATATCTTTCATAACTTGGTGAAACTAAAGGCTTCACATCTGTGTTTAGCAGCAAAATTTAAATATTAAGAAGCTTCATTGAAGTTGCTATAGGTGGTGAATATGATAGTGCAAAAGGGAGTTTTGGAAGACACAATATTAATGTGGTTTATCTCTTATGAGTCTCCTATCCAAAACTATAATTTTTTTATAGTAAAATAATTTTTGCAAAATATTAACCCAGTGTTTTTGGAAGCAGATAAAGAAAATGCAGAGCATCTTTATATGGAAATGCTCATGTTTGGAAACTACTAATTATATAACAGTGCTCTACGCCTCATAATTTAATCTTAAATTTAAATCTGAAAAATTTGTCATTGAATTGATATGATATTATCAAAATTCATAGTGTATAGAAAGTATAGTAATGTTTTTCATGCGAAGTAATCTCTGATCATCATGTCAGGGGATTATAAATCAAAGATAATTAATTTATATAGGCTTATTATTAAAGAAAGGAAAAGAAAATAATTTAAAATGCTGCAAATTGTTATATTCTTTCAAATAGAAGTTTGGACTCAAAAGAAGCTAAGACCGTACTTATAAAAACTTTGGGCATGAAAAAGTCAGTTTCCTATTTTTTGTGTAATTTATTTTGTATATTTGTTAGAAGTTTAACATCTAAGTTTTCTTTTTAAAAGAGCCTATTTTTCTTCCATTTTATTTGTATTATGAAGCCTGTAAATATTATTGATTGATTGATTGTGGTCAATGTTAGCCTAAGTTCCTCCCTCCAATTAGTTTGTTTTCTAACAACTTGTATACACAACTGACTGTTGTGTTAATTTTGAATGCCACTGTACACATCTTTCTTATCAAAACAATATTTCAGCATGGTGGCTAGTTCTGTGCATTTGGACAATTATATCAAAAAACTTTTTTTTGCATTTTTGTAACTCATTATTTTTTGTAAGTGAATTGATTTCATTATTTGTTTTTCAGCAAGTTGAGAAAATGGCTGTATTACTACTCATGTTCATACTGTTCATACTATTTCTCTCAAGTGAAAATTGATAGTTTTCTTGTGTTTAAAAATTACATTTCCACAGATTGTCTTACTAGTTACTTTGGGAAATATTGACAGATTTAAAACGGATTGTTCTTATATTTTCTATTATGACATTTTATTCTCCTTTAATATGTATTTATATCAGTTATTAAGCCTTCTTAGATTTTAATTTTGGGTCAAACAGATAACATGACATTTGTGATCCCATATTTGCATAACATTATTTAACTAATTAAAAATAGATAGACAAATTTTGCTTAATGCAAGGCATACTTACACATGTTTTGTATGGTTCTGTTACGTAATTATTCTCCATTCTTTCATAAAGATTATCATTTTTTAAGCTAGATTGTGAATAAGGACACAATATGGGTAGGTCAATTTTGGGAGACTACCTCTGCCCTATTGTAATGATTCTCTATTGTCCCTTGGTTTAATCGTTTATTGAAAGATCTAAAGAATGAACTAAGAAGTCACCAATAGAGTTAAATTGCAGACGGAATAATTTGCAAGATTATGAAGCAATGTTAAGAGAACTTAGTGATGAATTTTCTTATGTCATACAGGAATTATGAAACATTAAAGATACAGATTCGCTGGAATTTCCCTCCAGAAGCTGTGGTTAAAGAATAGTTGTAGTGCTTTGTATATTTGCTTTCTGTTGTGTTAACTTTGTTTTGTCAAAGCTGTTATTTGCATGATTTTTTGCATTGTTTTGCTTCAGCATGTATTAACATAACTGTTTCTCTTAATTTCAATAATGGAAAGGTAAAATCATGGAGAATTCCAATGAATGTGGATATTAAGCAACTTATTTCAAGATGAAGCCTTAGAAGTGCTACAAACTTGAATTAAAATGTTCACATTATCATAAACAGGTCTAAGGTCATTCATAGTTGAATCACTTCATATGCATTTACTTTGAATTTCATTCATAGTCATAAATTGATTGTATAGCCTTCTCAACTTAACTTAAATATATTGGAGGAAAATGTTTAAGACTTTCATATTCAGTATAGGTAGTAAGATATTCTTTTTTATTATTATAGTATTTTTGTGTGAAAATTAATATACATAAATTTGACATAACTTAAAAGTAATAAGTGCTAGTTAGGCATAGAAATCTATAACTCCTTGCTTGATGTAAATGCTTGATCGATTTTTGCCTTCCATTCTTCATTTTTACTTTTAACTACCTTTACCTGATGTCCATATTATACTGTTACATATTGCTTCTATCAGTGGAGCACAAAAGTTACAAGATCTGATGGAGTATTTATCGTATTTTAGATATGCTATGCAGATCATTGCAGAATAAATTCCATTATATTGATTATCACTTTGAATTCTATCAATTTTTTTATAAGTGATAAGAGCTAGTTGTTAAATAACAACTGACTTGATTTACGTATGTTCCACTCATCCTTTACGACAGTTCTTTGTTAAATAATAATAATATATTTTCATTTGCCCAAAGATCAAGTATAATGATTTTTATGCTATATGAAGTACATCAGTAAATAGTCACTACCATCAAAATTCAAGACGAAATTTCTATTTATTTGTCAAATTACACTCTGTATCACCCAAGAATAAATATTTAAAAGTATATAAAATGAAGTTTAAGAATATGCTTAATGATTAATACACAGAAACACCAATAAAGAATACAGCATGATTGATAAAATCATAAATCAAAAGCTATAGATCAGCTCCATCAGTAAAAATTCACCAGGTTCATAAAGACATTAGTGGAGGATTAAGTTATGCACACAA
>KZ308272.1:1232194-1287470 GCA_000376725.2 Ladona fulva
GCAGCATGGGGGTTAGTAAAACTAAATATTGTTGCAGTTATTTTGCTAAAGAATCATTTGTTGCACACATGGCCAATATGTCTTTCATGATGAAAATCTCGTGCTTCGCTGATGACGTACAACTTTTAATTGAAACTCTACTGTTGATATTTACATATTTAGAAATCTACCATAATGATATTAAAATATCTACTATTTTCTCTAAATACGTTAATATTAACGCTAAAATGTTGTTTAAAAGCTGTAAACTACAAGCAAAATATGAGATTCTCCACTCCAAGGATATATTGACTGAAAGAGCAACAAATCATTGTTTAGCAAAACAACTACAATAACATTTATTTAACCACAGCCCCATGCTGTGAAATGGGCTGCACATTAGCCCTAAGACCAATGCGGTTCGCTGGAGAAGGCTAAGGATACCCGCAATTACAGCCAGAAAGGGGCCAAAAAATATACCTGGAAGCTGCACTTCTCCTTGAAGAACAAGCTCATACCTGCATCGTCTATAGATGACAATCGTTCACTTGCAGAGGAAATCTCCGTCGTCTATAGACGACAACAGTAGCGAAAGGGTTAATCTTAAAGTGAAACCTTATTCTCTCTTACATCCTGGCTATTTGTCAGATTTTCAGACCACCTAGGTATTTCTTTATTCACTTGTTTGTTTCTTGTAAAACCCTTCTGACTTGCAAGTTGACAACATGCATTCATTTCTGATTTGATCTCTGAATCTTTTTCTAAAATTCTAAAAAGTGGAATTTATTAGTGAATTGTTTTATTCTACCCTCAGGAAATTGATTCCCTTACAGAATATTTTAAGTACACAGTTTACCTATGCAAATTCATATTTAATGAATAATTATAAGGATTAGGTCAGTTATTACTTCTTTGAGTATAGTAGTATAAAAACTTACAATAGATTGAATATTTTTACTATTTCCCTCAGTCTTACTATTGACAACCTTTTGTGTTCTTTATTATGGTAACCTCTGAATTCTTTTTGTTTCATGTACATAAGAAATGGAAAAGAAGAAAACAGAAGAAGAATCAAAATCTGAAGAAAATGCAAATGGATTGGAGGAAGCCAATCCTAATCCCTCAGCATCAGTCCCTCAAGCAAGCAGTGAAACAAGCCTTAAAGAAGTGAGGATAAACCTGCATGATGTCCTCAAGAGTGAAGCCATCAAGAAGGAGCCTGAAGAAGGAAGGTATACCATCGTGAGGAATCCAATTCCAGTGGTTAAAGAGGAGGAGGTGAGGCCGGAAGAAGAGAAGCCTTATGATGAATGGGAAGCTATTCAGAAGGAGTTAAGTGTATACTGTGGTGTGAAAAGGGAAGAGGGAAGCAGGGAGGAACACCCACCCAATGGGGAACCAGGAGCTAGGCAGTTGCCAGCAGGGGAGGAATCTTCTTGTGATGCCAGCCGCTCTCCAGGTCTTGGAGGCCCAGCACCACCCCTCGACGATCCAGGGGGAGGTAACTTGGGGGAGAATTCCAACCTCTGTGAGGATGATGACATAAATGCTCAAGTACAGAGTGCTATCGATAGCATCCTGAACCTTCAACGGGCTGAGGATGAAGGTCTTGGACTAGAGGACGTGTTTGATGTGACGTTGGAGGAGGAGGAGGAAGAAGAAGAACAGCCACAACGGAGGACGGTGGATACGGGTGGTAACCGAGGGGGGATCTCGCGAGCTACTTGCGAGGTGGAAGACACTGATGCATTGTCCAAAGAGGAAGTGGGCGGAGGGGACTTGGCACTAGATGAGGCTGTGAGGAGTATATTATCCTCCTGACGGGAAAGGTCGGTGGCCGGTGACTGGTCGGTTTAAGCAAATAAAAATCCATCGATTCGGTAGCCCGAGCCCACCATTAACAAAAATAAGAGTGATTGGAAAAATACTAAAGTGGAAGCATGAATCTGTTGCCATTTACTCAGCTATAAAAGGGTCATCTTTCCTAGTGATTCCATTGATTCATGTCTTATACTAAGTCTGTGATTGGTTCCGATGGGAGTGTTCATTCCCAAACAGGGACTTTGTATGTAAAAGTTAGCTTATTCTCAAGCTGTGAATAATGAATCCCTTTACAATCCATTCTCGTTTTATGCTTGTACAGGAGGTAAGGAAGGGCGGTTAGGAATTGTTTCACAACGATTTTTTTTAATGGTGTTATAAGGGAACTATAGTCCATCCCACCACGCCGACATTGAATGCATTCCAATAAAAGTAGGGTCAGGAGAAATGGCATGATGAAGCATTTTATAATGTCTTAATGGCATAAAATGCGACCGCGAAATCCTGAAAAATTTTTGCATGCAGGCATGCCTTTTTGTAGTCTTTCTTAAAAGAGATAATCCCGTTGGGGTGTGTGTGAGAATGTGTGCGTGTGTGCAGGACGATGGTTGATAAAAATGCTGAATATATCTTTCTCTCGTCCTATTTATTACTGCCTTTGAACCCAAAAAATGAAACGATTTAATCCCAGTACAAATCTGTAAATGTTTGGATAAAACGTCTGTTATAAGCCTAATCACCTGTGCATGCTTATCCTCTTGAAAGCATCATGGCTATTTTGTCGCTAAGACAGCAGAAGTGCCCAGTTAAATAGTTTAATATGATTTGTTTTTCTTGTTTTGTTTGTTTATTTTTCATTTTGTGTATAGTATATATATATATAAATATGTATATATGTGTCAATACCCTCCACCCACAAGTAATTTGCCCCTCAAGCCTCGACTAACTATGGTGCACGTTTATAATATTTGGTGGGTGGACGGATGGTTGGATATATATTTTTTAATTGTTTGCACTAGTGAGCGCAAGACTTCGTAATTATGAAAAAAAAGACTGAATCTTACTTACTAATTGACGTGAGAGTCCACATCCTTTGTCCTTGAAATGATTTCTTCTCTCAAGCTGCAAATGTCAATGTGTCGGCCCAAGTAGGTTCCTATACGATAACCATGTCTGAATAATTCCAATTTTTAAACAAGGAGGAATTTTTTTAAAAACTCGATATTTTGGAAATTGGATGAAAACCCTGCAATTCTTTTGAACATTTTAAAGGGATGATTGTCAAAAGTTTTATTTTTCTAAATTAATTAACTTATTCTAATGTTAAGGATCATTATGTTGTTTGAGAGCCTGGAAAACTGTCGATTGCAAAGTCTCAATGATTTTTTAGTACAATTTACGGAGGCCTATTATTAATCAACTGGGTGACAAAATTAGCAATGAAAATGTGACTTCTTTTATTTATAAAGTACTTTATCATTTTATATGGTTTTTTGTCTTTCATTTTCAGGTCAAATGAATCATTTTGTCAAAGCAAACAATTTTGTAAACCTTATGGTGGGCAAAATGTGATTGAATAATTGACCTTGTGTCGGAAAATTTGATTTCCTTGTGGGTGCTGAAATAAGGGAAGACTTTAATGAACCTTTGTTATTTGTCTCAGGGTTCCTTTTTTCATTCAAACTAAAAATCATGAGATCTAAAAATAAATTTTTAAAACGATCAGAGCATAAAATGAATTTTTTAAGTAAATGTCTTTTTAAAAAATGTTTGCATATTTATTTAACAAGTCCTTGACTAAAATAATCCCTTTAAAACGATTTCTGGTTCTAGTAATTGAAATTTAGACAATTTGTGTAATGTATCATGGGTCTGAAGTTTTATAACTTTAAGATTGACTTGAAAGGAGAGCTTTCTAAAAAAGAAATATTACATAATCATACTATTTTAGTAAGCTGTCATTAACAGAGGGAGCTCATGGAAATAAAATCTCGTAGCTAAAAGCTGGTTTTCCTGGAGAAGTTACTTATGTCTCAAGACTGAAATAGTGCACTCATTTATTTTGAAAATACATAAGCATTTTCTAATTGATTGCAAAATTTACAGTACCTCAAATGCAGTCTTTTCTTTGTTAAAATAATCTTATTATATTTTCTATCACAAAATTTTTGCAATTCACTAATATAAGGATATCTGAAAAGATGAAAGTTTGTCTAACAAGTGCATCATATCTAAATCATTGACAAGAAATGCAAAAGAGCTTTATCAAAAGTAATAAATTATACATTGGTTGGCATGAGGTAACAGGTTTACCATGATATTATGAATATAGATCAACTGTGAAACTGATTTTCTAATGCTCTAAAACCTATTTCTATTGAGATAATATTTCCATTTGTTGATGAGCATTTTAAGATTCTGGATTAACAGCCAAATCTCTCTTTCATCTCTATAAAAATTATCAAATATGCATATAAGTCGCTTAATCATAAGTTCTACAAATGTTAATGCTTTAATCATCACACTTGTTACTTTTCTTATAGTCATTGCTAATCATATGCTGGCCGTATATTGTTTAAGACAATTAAGAAATATGTGATACATTCATAAGTTAAATTTTATCTTTTTTAATGATCATTCTTAAGAAACTTGTTTATTTAACAGGATTGTCTCATGGTGAATCACACTTATTTTTAATTAAAAATTAAGGAACTGTTTTGTGATATTATTGTACAGTTGGTAGTGGCCTAAAGTGAAGAGTGCTCTGAGGAAGCACTCTGAATCAACAATAGAGCATGAGATAATGGTTGATGCTCCAAGATGGTGACACCTTTAGTATAATCCACAGTTCAAATCTGGCCTGCATCATTAAGCAATAAGAATTTTATAAATGACTGGTGATACCTAACTAGAACTCACTTATTTCATGTCAAAGCAGTAATTCCTTGAGAGATGAGGCTTTATGGAGTCTACAAATAAGAATTTCAAAAATTACAATAAATATTTGAAATATACATATGCAACATTGGCCTACCTAACCTAGGGTAATGAGCTATCTAGCCTTTCAACTTATGTTTAAAACAGCTTTAAGGAAACATTTTGACAAACAGCTTGGATCTCTTTATTTTCATCTATCCCAATGCATCCAGGAAAAGCAACCAAGAAGAATGTGTGATATTATCAAGAGGGGTAAGGTAGAATTCTCAATTTCATAAGCTGTTTGAAAGGCTAGAAATTCTTTAATAAAATGTGTGATGATACATAAGATATAACTTTTTAGTCAGCGAACAGGTAAATTCTTATTTTTTTAATATTGAATCTGACACAGTTCCTTCCACATCTCAAAATTTTAGGAAGAGGTTACCTTGAGATTTAAGAGCAGCAAAGGTGTACCTATATTTGGAAGGCTGCATCAATTGTATTGTAGCTAACTCCTGACATATTCTGAAAATTATACATACAAGTTTACAAGTGTGTTACACAATCAGGAAAGATACTCTGTACCTGAGCCTATTTAATATTAAAGAGGATAAAACATTTTTAGTTTAGATCCCCCAAATGGCTCAGGCATCTATCTGCATGAGCATCATTTATCAGCTTTGATCCAAAAATTTTGTGAATTCAAATTCTTAATGAATTATTGCTTCTTTGACAAAATTAAAAGCAATCAGGACTAAATATCTAGTAAACCCTATCAATGTAGCATGCTTGGGCTAAGGACCAAAACCTTGATAAAGATGATGTTCACTGTCCATAATTACCTGAATTTGTGATAAACACAAGATGCAAACCTTGATAAATCTCTAAAAGGTAATCAAATCAATTTGGAAGAGCTCCTTCTGTAGTTCAAATTTTCTTTTGATGTCAGAATTAAAGAAAAATGGGCATTGGACTTTCACAGAAGCAAAAATTGAGGTGTGTTACTCAATGAAAATACCATTCTGTAACTTGGATGTACATATCAAAATAGCTAGTACTCTTAAAAATACCTTTTGCTCATGCAAGTATCTTGAATGAAAATGTACATCACAGAATAATTAGTGGTATTGGAACATCTAACTGCACAAGAAACAATTTTACATCTTAAATCATACTTCCATGATTTGCAAGGGTAGGAAGTTCCATCTATCAGAATGAGATTTTTTCATTGATAAAATATCACCAGTATCTCAATGATTTTAGTTTCTATTTCATACAAACTGTAATTGTTAATTTCTGATGTGGAATGGTGGAAACTATCAATATTTTTATTGGAATAAAAAACAATTCCTCCAAAAAACATTCCAACAATGTAAAATGTCATGTGTAAGGATGTCAAGAACAATAAATATAAAGATGCTGCATATACTCAATGAGTATATCACTGTCAAGATGATTAACATTTAAAATTATAATCATCAATAAAAAGCTTCGTTTTTTCTATATTTATTCCATAGTATTAGAAGACTATGAATGAAAATTTTTGTTATGGAGGTAATTTTTTATTTCATATAAAATATATAAATGCATATTCATCAGTAATATTTTTTTCTGAGAATATTTTCTATTATCTACAGATATAAAGTATGAAAGATGCAATTTTGACTTCTATATACAGAATGGAACATAGAACAGAAAAAGGATGAAGTTATAAAACTTTAAAATTTGTAATATTAATAATTCATCATTCACAGAAATAATGATCCAGCTAACTGAATCATGGAAAGTGCTATTAGTCCCAAATATGTTGCCAAAGTAAGACTAGCTTCATATATCAGCTTTGGAGAGAATACAGTCCAGATGAATAGATGATGTCTTTGCAAAGTGATGAGGGGTAGATAAATTGCAAGAGGAAGGAGCCGAGCTAACACAACTGCTTTCCCAGCATCATAGAACACTTGGTTAAAAAACCTTCAAAGAGAAAACATTACATAATTTTTATCACAGGAATCATGCTTTTCTTCAAATATTCATGTCATCACTCAGTTAAAGAGCATTAAAAACTTACGGAGAATTAACACCATGACTTCTAGCAGCTATTGTAGTTAAATTATGGAAAATTAGAAGCAAAGATGTGATGGGCATACTGAATGTATGGCAGAACAATAATATTCCAACATTCACTGGGTTATAATTCTCTTGCCCAACGTAACCAGCCTGTAAATCAATTGATGCTAAACTGTTTGAGTTTCCCTGTGAAATAGAAAATCAGAATTTTAAATATTATGAAGTTATGAAGAATAAAAATACATAAAATTATAAAAATGACATTCAATAGAAAATTTCATCATGTCAAATTATTTTAAAATCAGAAATAATTCCTGAAAGTGTAAAAGACATAAATGCTCAAGTTACTGTTGTTAACCCAATGAAAATAGCAGGAGCAATTGATTAAAAGGACAAAGGATGTTCATCTGATGGCATGGTTGAACTATTACCCTTTTTCATTGGCATTAAATTACTCAAGCATTTACTATGAATTAGGAAAATTTTCTGACAATTTATATAATAATATAAATATATGGAAAACTTACCTGATGAAAATAAAAGGCCATTCCTAGCCAGATATGCATAAGGCTGATAATTTTTACATTTTTAGCATCAAGAATATAATTTTCCCTCTCTGTCAATGAATCAGTTAATGTACGACAGCTTAACAAATATATAACAACCACAATAACATCACATGGCCGCTTCAAAACAGTACAGAAAAGAACCCAAACGGTAAATATGTGTTGCATCATGATAGCTAAGATAGCCCATTTATTCTTTTTGTCCCTGGCTACTGTATATGGCTTTTTAAATGTTGAATTCGATAATCTATCCTTAGACGAAAATTTGCACGCAATATAAAACCCATACACCAATATTAGCACCAGTGAAAGCAAAAATAAACGGAATTCAGTGATGCCCCTATGAAAGGAAAACAAAACACATTAGAACTCAAGGCATTTTAGAAATGCAACTTCAAGTCACTTAGTAAAATTCTTAACTCTCAATTAACAAACCTTGATGATGGGTAGGAGAAAACCATGGAAACATCCCCAACTGCTGTCCTGTATGCATACATTCCAAATGCAGAAATGGAAGTCAGTAATATATCTCCTTTATCAGTTTTAATCACAGATAGCTTTTGTAATACAAAAATTAATGCAACAAGAGACAATCCCATGACCAAAGATCTGGTGACTATGTTCTCAGGTTTTGAAATCCAATCAGTGAGATCTGGCCAGCTGCCCCATTTATCCCCTGTGCGATTCCAGTCCCTCAATGCTCGATGACTTAATAATATTAAACCAAACATCCACAATACTTTTTTAGTTCTAT
The DNA here is from genome assembly GCA_000376725.2 of Ladona fulva. NCBI lineage: Eukaryota > Metazoa > Arthropoda > Insecta > Odonata > Libellulidae > Ladona > Ladona fulva. The sequence continues at coordinate 1,240,301 of KZ308272.1, forward strand.
CACCATGTTTCTTGTCATTATTGAGGAATCTGCAGTGCGTTAACATTCCCTCAAGAAAAATAACTGATATGCAAAGAAATTGCCATGTCTGATGCTCCTCTTCTATGAAACTGCTTGAGGTAAGACTCAGTGCATGCAAAATTCCACCAGCAACAAACAAGCTATGCAATGGACATTCCATTATTTCTTTCCACTTCTCCTTAAAATTAAAATAATGAAAGTAAAATAAGAACAGATCCTAAGAGAAAATTAAAATTATCACAACTTTGACCTCAAGGATGTATAGATAATACATGCTGACTTGCAATTACAATTTCATTATTAAACAATTTGAAGAATAAATAAATCTAAAATATTTAAAAAAATATAAATAAGCAACAACATATTATATCATACCAGTTACTAAAATCTGTACAGTTTTCAAAATAATCAATTTATGGTAATCATTTTAAAGAAATGCACAAATGAACAGCCTTAAATTTACTTTGAAACCCAATGCCTTAAAATGAATAGTAAGATTATGTATAAAGAGGAAAAAATTACTGACCTTTTCTTTACAGTTGATGAGAAATTTAAAACCAGTAACAATTAAATGCAAGTTCAATGAAATCATTCCTAAGATGATGATGGAAAAGATGGTAAATGGGCTCAATTTACAAAACGAGGATCTTGAACATTCATCTATTGAGCAAATAATCGAATGAAGGGAAAGTCCAGCTAGAAAGAAGATGAGAAATTCTGCAAGGTTTGGATATTTTTTTCCTTTGTCCAAAATCAAAGCAAGGAATGCCTGTGGATGGGAAAAAAAGGAAAAATAATTATTTTTACTCACATTTTCAGTTTCCACATACATTAACCCATTAACAGCAGCTAATTTATGGTGGACTTCCCTAGAAACTGACTTTTTAAAACACTTTAGCTAGTAGGTCATTTTGGAAAAAAAGCACATTGATAAATGTACTATTTTACCAATTGCCATAAACAAAATTATGTGAAAATACCTAGTAGTGCTAAAAAATTACACAAAACTTTACAGCAATACAAGAATGTGAGAATGGTGTAGATCATTTATGATAGTAGTATTCTTGGCCAGCAAAGAGGTGTGACCCATCCCTAGATATCACTAACTCACCTACCTACTCAAACTGGATGGATGTGGAGAAAATTAAATCGTTTTACTCAGGTTTTAAATCTGTTGTTACTCAGGGAACTGTAAAAAGTTTATAACTTTACCCTTTGTGATTATTTGGCCCTCTAACGATGCCCAGTGCTATTTTCCATCCAACACAGATGGCATGTTATTACCACTGTGAATAGGATAACCCTCAAAATATCCTTTACAGAATTAAATCTTCTACTGTACTGAGATGTTACTCTCAATTTTCACCATAAATTTCTAATCAAACATTCTTCATTTCACACCTTTAACTGAAAGGATAAGCTAAAAAAATGTATAACTTGCAAATACCAACATACCTGCCAAGTAATGAGCCCTCCCAAAAACATTGCATAATAATCAAATTTTATCAATGTTTCAGCAAACTTTGATGTCATTTCTGAAATGCTAAGAGAATACAACCGGATGATTCTCTCAAACATCTGAGATGAGTCTTCTCCTCTGATTTCTTTGACTCCTTCATCTTGTAAGTAAATCCATTCTGAATGTAGTTTGCTTGCCTCTTGGTACAGGTGATGTCCATCTAACAGAAAGTAAAGTTCATGTCAATTTTACTTCAAAGCAAAAAGAACAATAACTAGCAGGAAAGAAGATCATTTTTTGCTAAATAATAATTTCTCACAAATCTACTTCATGCTTTTATGATTTGACTTATTAATCAGATAATACTATTAGAGAGTACCTTGCATTTGAGAGCATTTGCTCATTAAGACCCTTCAAAGGTACTAACAAGGTATGAATTCATTCTTTCTAAAAAGGATATTAAAGAATATTGTACACACAATAATAATAATCAAGTCCTTAGTGGAAATATAAGACCCTAATTACATCCACTGTTATAAAAATCTAATAATTTCATGAAAGGTACTTTTCTGTTGATGGTTTACAATGAGATGAATAAAGTATTTTATATATTTTTCCTTATGCAAGAAAAGTGCAAATTTCAAAGGACAAAAACTTCAGCCAGTGCATAACTCATATAAGACTCAAACCTGTAGAAAATGATGTGTTGAAAAGAGCAGCCACTTGCCATGCATTCACATGGAGTGCATAGAGAAGATCTGTATTCCTTGGAAGGAAGCAGCGCAGAACAGCGGTAAGAGAACAGCCTAAGTTACCAGAAGGAGGGGGCAGACCAAGAAGAGCTGATAATGTAGGGGCTAAATCCCTCTGGTTAACAATTTCATTATTGGATTCCCTGAAAAAAATGAACAGCAAATGGAAATGTCAGCTACCTTATCAATAAAATTAGATGAATGTATTTAGAGTAATTTTGTGCTGATAATTTTTTATTTAAGTTTGACAGTTTTCCACTGTAGAAGCTTAGATCTGCAGAAACAAGGCTACAAAAATAACTAGGGAAAAATATTTGAAATTTTTATATCAAAATTAACTCAATCATTAAGTTTTCCATTTCAAGGATGTTCATCTGATGGCATGGTTGAACTATTACCTAAACCACTGTAGTAAGTATAAAACACCATTACAGGTGTTTTTTTACTAACTACTTTATGACCCATTTTCATAAAAAAATATTTATTCAAGGAATAACAAGTCAGAAAAATATCCAAATGACTGGGACAACATTTTGTTTTAATTTCAAATTCTTAGATTTTACATTTACTTCATTTTCTATATATGGTTAAGTATACGTATGAACATTTTTGCCATTTCATGTGATGATGCAGCATACTTGGATCGATGATATTACCATATTTTCTGGTAGATAACCCATGTACAACAGAAAATCTTGTATCATTGAATATTGAACTCGGAAACAAGTGACCAAATGGCTAAACAACACACATCATATATCGCGGCAGTCACAGAGTATATACTCACGTACTAGGGCAATTTTATTTCAACCTTTGTATTGTAAATGTTAATGTAATCAAATAATTCCATTCAAAATACAAGAGTATTTATCATAAATATTACAGTAGTGAAAAAACATTCTCGTCAACATAATAACAATTTTGAAATGCGCGTTATCAATGCATTTATCACAGAAGAAATTTTTGAAATGCATGTTAACTATACATTATCACAGTGAAGAGATTTTTAAAATGCGTGTTATCTAGTTGTAGCTGGTGCATGTTATTTACCAGAAAATACGGTAGTTGTTAAAGTGGTAAAGTAAAACCACTTTGTGCTTCTGAGTCAACAAAATTTCCTAAAACCTGAGAGAAACCTTAACATAAACTCCTAATTGATGCAAATACTGGTGTTTCACAAAATAAACCTAAGCAGCAATAAAAGGGCATAAAGTTAGAGTTGTGATTCATAATAACAGAATTGCTTCTACATTTGCCCCTAAATATTTTATAATCATTTGCTGAGATTCAAATGCTTACAAGAAATCACATGAAAAAAACTTGCTAACATATAGAATATAATATTAAAAAATGTATTCAGATTTCTTTTCCTAAGTGTCTTGATTGAAAGATTGATCAAAGGAATATCTACTATTCTGCTTACACACAAAAACAAAATTTTGATCAGTCCATCAATCTCTTGATTAATGCTCAGCAATTAAATTATTGAAAGTTACATGAAAAAGGAGATGATAATCATATAAGAATTATGGAATACTTAAAAATAAAATATACACCATTAGTAAACCTTATCTGTTCTCTACATACATTTTACACATAACAAATGAAGACATCGACATATATTATGGTTGCCTATACCTAATTGCCACAGAACAACTGCCCTTCTCATGTTTCCTGATCTGCTACAGTGAGATGCTTCTTCCATTTCTCAAATATTGAGAGAGGATAAATACATATCCACAAAAGATACAAGATGGCTGAATTAACCACATGTATGAAGGATTATGAACCACCTGTTATGAATGCAATCGTATATTCTCACCCACAACAGCCTCAGATAGATCAGCCGAAAGAGCAAGTGACATTCCCATCTTTTGAAATGTTGTCACGGGGCATATATGCCCTTTCTTCCACCAGTGTAACTAACATATGCTCATGAACACAACCTCTGCAATCATGAATACATTTTAATGATAGAAAAACAATTTCCACTGAATTTTCCTAACCTCCTGTTAGAGGCAGCATAGGTTTGATATAGGCCACCCATGAACTCAGCACCACACGTGTGAAAAGTGATAGCTACTTGCAACAAGTACGCTGGGTTGGGTAGGTCAGGTAATTGGGATGTGTAAATAACTTCAATATTTTACAAACATGAATAGTACAATTATCACACACTAGCAATGCTACAGTCATAGGTGACCTATATTGAACCTGTTCTGTTAGAGAATTACCAGGAGCAGCCATGCTGAGGAGACAGCAAGGATGAAATGAAAACCAAAGGAACCCGTGTCTCAGATAGAGAAGCTCCACCATGCCCACCAGTGTCCTTCATACCATGATCACCACATACTACTAATAGAGTAGAAGGTCCCTAGAATAATAATTAAGATAATCTTGAGGCTGAAAATTCCTTTAGCGCTGCATAATTAATTTATAGATACATACTTCTTGACTCTCAGTATTAGAATCGCAGAGCAAGAATTCATTATTGTCATAAAAATTGCTGTTTAACAAGGAAAATCAGAACAATTTATGAAAATTGGAAATATTTGTTTGTACCCATTTCATTAAACCTTGATGAAGCTTCTGAATTATAAGATCCATTTCCATCAACTTCTGAGGTATGAGGTGACTAAATGGTCCATGAAGATGTCCAATATGATCTAAACCAAGGTAATGTAAGATCATCACATCCCAGTCATCTTTCCCCAGTTCAACATCTAAATGGCGCGTCACATTGTCATCAACCTTAAAGTTAGAGATGTATTTCATGGCATGAATGCTGTTAGTTCAAGTCATTGCATTTGAGTATTATATACATCATTTTACCCAAAGACTTTGCATTACCACAGGAAGCTCAAAGACACCTCATATATGCATGCAAACCTGCAATAAATTTTCATAACCATTTCATAATTCACCTCAGTATAATCAGAAACATAAAAAGAGGTTGTCCCTTCAGCACGCAGGAATGATTCAGGAAAAAGGCGAAGCCAAGTATCATCTCCATAGAAGATAACTTTACGTTGAGAAGTATATGCTCTTCCGACAATACTCTCTTCATTGGAGCTACTGGCATCCTTCTCCAAAACATTTAACAACATATCTGCATAATTTGGTATCAATCCCATAGTTATGGCCTAAAAATACACAATTATTATAAATTTAAAATGTAATCTAATTAGTTCTGTCAAATAAGCATCAACCAGCAATCGGAAAGGGTGGAACTACAGATTATAAGTATGCCTAATTAAATATTTGTGCAACTCAAAATAATAATTAATGACATGTTAATAGTTAATTTTGTGTGCTTACTTTTATTCTGGGAAGTGTAACAGTTGGCGGCTCTATCACAGATGTAAAAACAAATCCCTCCTTGCGACTGATAACTGATGACAAGTAGGGCATGTAGGTAGAAGATTCAGCAGAAGTGACAAAATCATCACGGAGTGCATCAATAACCATCAACACCAAACGATTAACGGCTGGCTTATACAAAAGGCTTACATTCACACTATGGAGAAGAACATGCTTTTAATAGCTGATATTACTTGACGTAATATAAAAAGGTCCTCATAAACCAAAAAATTCTTTAGATACCAAAGATTTCTAAACTCATTTTACGTACAAATTCCATGAGCAAGAAACGAAGTATTCGCTTACCCAATACCATTGATATCATCTGGAAGAGGCTGATTTCCGAGTTCGTTTCGTTTTAAGAGTTTCATTGGTAAAAAACCATAAAGAAAAATCAGCATCCCCAACAATCCGGTAACTAACGCATGTAAAGGAGACATTCTGCTTCAAATAATCCACTGATAACATTTTTTTACAAGCACTGAAACAAATACGAAAAATGACACAAAAGCATTCTTCTACAAGGTATTTCATTCTTCTGAGTTCGAAGAGGAATTTTGTAACTACGCCACGATATACCGGCAGTCTTTGCCACAATCATGAAGTATTTTATCATTTACTTTGATACGATAAATGAAAGAAGACAATCAGCTAGCTCTTACAAGATCTACTTGGTTTCAAAAACAATAAAATTGCATTTTTGCCGACTCACTTTAACGATTTCTTCCTTTTCTAGTAATCTTAATTGAAACACTTCAAAGGATTTCATATCCTTGCTGTACCTTTCACTGAGAAAAGTCACTAACTTTTCCTGGTTAATTTAATATATTTATTTCGATATGCCATGGGTTTCCTCGAAATATAGCCATACTTTTCAAGTGCCAGTAATACAACGGCGAATAAGACGTTTCCGTACCATTTCCCTTGTTTCTGATACTCTCGTTCTAACCATTTCAGTCACGGATGAGACTTGCTGAGATTCGTTCACCCATGAACCTGAGGGCTTATTTATCTCGGCGCAAGCCGACCGTCAGCCGACAGCACTGGTTTGCTTAAGGCGTACGGATACATATGATGCGAATCTCATATTACGTTTCTGTATGCTATTCTACGTTACGGTAATGTTGTCAAAATGTTGATGAGAAGAATTTTAAATTAACTGATGTGAGCGCCATGTTTATTTCAAAGATAATTTTGGAGACTATTATATTTCCCTGAAGCTTGTTTGTGATAAGTGATATCCTACCACATCTGATAGGTGAAAGCTAAGGGACGCAAAGGTAATTGTATTCTTACTTGCAATCTGTAGCGTAAGTACGCATGAATTGTCACTTATTACGACAGAATTAGACAACATTATTTATCTGCAAATTGTTAACAGTTACAGTTTCATTCATTTATCGTGAATTATGCCGTTGTTATTGTAAAACCCTTCATGAGAAGCCGAGAGAGCGCCATCTTGCATGATGCAAATGAATGATAATATTCAGAGTTGCTTATAGAAATTCAAGATATTATCTTCAATTTCTGGTTACGTGTAAGGTTTAATATCTTTGATAGATGACTGAAGTCATTATTAAACTATTCCATCATTATTTTCTGCTAATCATTGAACCATTTGTCTTATTTTAATATGTTAGAATGTAGAAAATTTGTTCGCCTCACGAACGCGCTCTTTTAGAATTCCATTTTAATCATACGAATCGAAAACTACAGTATAGTAAGAACGAGCAAGATACCTCTTATGTACAGATGAAATTCTAATCTTCACTTTTACTTTAATTCCATCATTGATCTTCATAGAAAACGTTGTTTCAGGTTTGTTGACGGTAAATAACAATGGAGCCAGACGGGAATCTGGGGCCTGGCTCCCCAAAAATAATGGTTTTTCGACCAACATACGAAGAATTCAAGGATTTTTCTAAGTACATAGACTACATGGAATCTCGTGGAGCTCACAAGGCAGGATTGGCGAAGGTGATTATGTTTGACATTAAGTTCTCTCTCTCTCTCATCTAGGTGCAGGTGGGCGTTTCGTTTTTCCTCCGCTCTTTGTTTACACTGCCGGACGAACTCGTGTGACAAGTATATGGGAATTTCGAATGTGAAACTCAGGCTTTAACTATGATTCTTTATGGATTTGTGAATTGCGTAGGAAGCCACTTATCTCGATCGTTTTTTTCAATGCTTATAGGAACTTACTCATACTTTCCTCGCTTACCGAAAGTTGCACCTGGACTGACTAAATCCCATTTTCCTTACATTTTCATATTTAATCTCGATTAATTTACTCTGGTATTCCTCTATGTGTACTTTTTCAGGTTTACCTACTTATCATTAAGTTACGTATGCATATCCAATGCATTTCTCTATTGCATGCTATGCAATTATCCAATACGTCGGTGGATTTACAGCTCAATATTCGCATTCAGCTGTACGAAATATCTACCTGAAAATATTTGTGTCGACATTTCTATGCTAAAGTTCTGGAATTGGGCCGTGAGATTCGTAAATAACGTTCCAATTGCTATGTTTGTATGAGTACTTAGTCAATGAGAGAAATAGAAATTTTGATTTGCAGAGTATAACTATGAAGAATTATCGTGTATTTCTTCGTCGGTTAAATTTTTTTCGATTGCAGGAAGATTTTTGTTATTGGCTAATAATTATTTCCTTTTTCCACTAATTTTGACTGTTTCTACTAACTTCCTTTAATAACTTGTTTTCTTTTCCATGGTTTATAGGAGATATTAAAGTTTCACTTTGCTCTTCTTTAAATTATTCATTTTATTATTAGTGTTAGTCAAGTATGATTGTTACTGATCTTTACTGGTAATTTATTTCGCATTAATATCATTTTTGCATAGAGATTAGAAATTTAAGGCTATTTTTACGGTACGGTAGGGTTCCTTATCATCATTTACGTGATCTCGTGAAAGTCCGTTGCGATAGTATTTACTTATAATTCCCTGCTGTCGAATGTACAAACTCAGCCAAAACAAAACCTTAAGCTATGAAATTCTGTTGAGGTCGAGTTTGTACTTAACCCTAATTGACCGAGCCAAATTTATGAGCATAGGGTGTGCATTTACATCACTGGGGGTTTAACCTCTCAACCTATCTTACTACCCACGAAAACACTTGCTAGGTAACTCTTGAATTCGACTATGGGCGTAAAATATATCGTAATATCCTTCATTGTAAATTCGCTATTATATTACCATGCCAATATAAAGCCGTAAGTTGTGTAAGTAAGCGAAAATGTTCACATATACCTCAACCTAAATACTGAACGCCATCGTATTAGGAGCATTTCAATGATTCCGATGTAATACCATATGTTTCCTTAGTGTTTTGAAAAATCTAATGAGTGTCAATCAAAAATATCACGAATTTTTTCTCAGGATAATTTCGCTCGTAATTAACACTTTAACCATGTTATTCGTTAGAAATGGTCTTCATTCTTTGAAAAGCAATAATTTTGACACTAAAATTCTATGATTTATCTTTCCTGTTTATCTCTTCTTATGTTCCAATTCCAAAATAATATTTTTAATCTGATTGAAATATGGGAAACTTTTTCTGACTTAGAGCTGAAACCATGCAGTCAGTGATGATAATTCATACATTGTCAGTTGCTGGTTAGTCAATTTAAGTATATTTTTAATTCATCTGTTTTCCAGAATACTTCTTTGATTACTTTTACTTAGTGTTTGTAACATATTCGTTTATTTCTTCATTTTACGTATTTTTTATACATCATACTTATGTTGTCATCCATAGAAAATATTAATTTATCCCCTTCCACTTATTTGTTACATTTTTCAGTGGTTAGTGAATGGCAAAGTTCTGAACTTGACTTTTAATATTCCATTTTAATTCAGACTGATTAGTTCTTTTCCCGGAAGAAATAATCATAAATTAAAATATTATTGGAAGGGGTTTTTATTTCTACTCCTCGTCCCATATAACTTCTCAATTGATGCGATTCGTTGTTTGTTTGATGGTAAAAGGTCAGGAACAGGTGCAGGCTGTTGGCCAGTAGCTGAGGGTGCATACAGAGTACTGTCATTTGAAAGATAATTCAGTTAATCATTTTTGAATGTCTTACCTGAATTATCTACATTCATTTAGGGAGCTTACATATATATGACATTTTGTCCAACGAGTCTTCATATGTTGCATTTGAATCTGCTTTTAATTATTGATATTTTAAAGCATATATTCTTTGTTCTCAGGTTATACCTCCCCCTGAGTGGAAGCCTAGGAAGGCTGGCTACACTGATGAAGAAATAGATCTAACAATCCCTGCACCAATCTGTCAAGTTGTCACTGGAAAACAAGGACTTTACCAACAAATAAACATTCAGAAGAGAGCAATGACTGTTAAAGAGTACAGAGCATTGGCAGAAAGTGAGAAGTAAGATCAGTGTCTGATTAGATTATTTTTTTAAATAGCAGATGGGCTGAATTTATTATGTGATTTAATAAATACAGAAAAAAGTATCAAAGAAGTCCATAAAACTTACTATATGTGTATTTTGTGTTCTAAGGGTACAATATAAGGAGTACCCAGCTGCAGCCAAATGTAAACTGTGTCCGTTCACGTTTAGTCATTTCTTAGACTTATTTGATGTTTTTTTCCTGTTTTGTATAACATAAAACATCTGAGGCCTTCTTTGTATCTCATGTAATTTAATCAAAACTGAGAAAGTAAATTAATTAAACTCAATGAAGCCTTTCCATGTACACTATTAACCCTGAATTTCAATTAAGTAAAGGCACTGAATAAACACTAAAGTTTGATTGAATTCATTGGCTCATCAATGTGTAGTGTTTGTCTTCATTTACTTTATTGGCTTTCTCCACACTTATTTCTTTGCAGATACAAGACACCCTTTCATAGTTGCTTTGAAGACCTTGAGAGGAAATACTGGAAGAACATCACCTATAACTCTCCTATTTATGGAGCTGATGTTTCTGGTTCATTAACTGACAGCGATGTCACAGTGAGCTATTTTGATTATGTTTTCATGCTATGAAAATTCCTTGCTTTGTCTAGTGGTTTATTTTATTTATGTATTAACAGTGTAATTATTCTTGGTGCTCTATAATTCCCCTGGAAAATTGCCACCACAGTCTATTGCATTTTATTAAATATATTTACTTATTTAATATTACATTGCAATTTGGTCACTGACTTGGTGGCAACAGTTGAGGGGGTGTAACAAAATAATATTGAAATTTGTCTGGTAAATCCATGTATATCCATCCACATATCCATGTAAGGGAAATCTCTCAAAAACCTCCCGTGGACAATAGACATCTTTTCTAGTATAGTCATGAACAAACAATTACAAAAAATTATAAATTGTTGATATATAATAAAATAGTTGTATGTCAAATAAAGTGATATACGTATGACAATAAAAGTTTTAAGAAATTGAGAATCATATTAACAATTTCAATTTTATAAACTTTCTCTTTCAGGATTGGAATATCAATAAACTTGGTACAATACTTGATTATGTAAATGAAGACTATGGAATAAGCATTGATGGTGTTAACACTGCTTATCTATACTTTGGAATGTGGAAAACAACGTTTGCATGGCATACTGAAGATATGGATCTTTATTCCATTAATTATCTGCATTTTGGAGCTCCTAAAACTTGGTATAAATATTCGAAGATAATTATTTTTGGAACCAAATGTGCTTTTCCCTATGCTACATTTGTCAGTTCAGTTTTAACTTCATCTGTGTTATAATTATTTTAAGGTATGCTATTCCACCTGAACATGGAAGAAGATTGGAGCGATTGGCAAATGGTTTCTTTCCTGGAAGCTATCAGTCATGCACTGCATTTCTCAGGCATAAAATGACACTCATTTCTCCTCAAATTCTGAGACTGTACTCAATTCCATACAATAAGGTACCAAAGAATTGCACCTTGCTTATTTTGTTGTGTAAATTTTACTTCCGACCCTTTCCAATTTTTTATGATTTGTTTTAAAGCGAAGTACATGGCATATATTTTACTTTCTGGCTTAGACCCTCAAAAATTATAAAATTGTTCACTTTTCTATAAGCCTATATTAATATGAATTATTAATACCTTAGCTGACATTTCATTCTTTTTATGCATATTAAATGTAGAAAGCTTCTCTGAAGAATATTTTCTGAACATACTCCATTCAAAAATTCTGTAAATCAGTTTATTAATCCCATGTTACAAGTTCAGCTATTATATATAAATTTCAGCCAGTGCATTATGTACTTATGAAGAAAGATTGTGAGAAAGCATAAAAAGGTGAATTTTCATCCATGGCTCTTTTCTATCATAATATTTTTATATTGTAGGTTACTCAAAAGCAGGGTGAGATAATGATAACATTTCCTTATGGATACCATGCTGGCTTTAATCATGGCTTCAATTGTGCAGAATCAACAAATTTTGCTACACCTCGTTGGGTAGAATATGGTAAACGGGCCTCTCAGTGTCAATGCAGGTAAGTTAGAAGTGAGCAACAGTGAACAGTCTTTTATTTATATAAGGACCTATCAAGAAATTTTGAGGGTAAATTAACACATTCACTGCGGATCACTCCACCATTGGAGTGATAAATGCATTGAAAATGGAGGTATCCGCAGTGAACGTGTTAAATGGGATTATAAGGAGTTGATTGAATGGAATAATTATTATCCTCATTTTCACCTGTTGGTTGTCTGAGAAATACATGGTTAGTCTATCGCATATTAAAATTTGTAATACATAAACTTCACTTTATTTATACTCTTAGGAGAGATATGGTGAAAATCAGCATGGACACATTTGTAAAGAGATTCCAGCCTGACAGGTATGAACTGTGGCTTCAAGGAAAAGACGTTGGTCCACATCCAGAAGACTCCTCCAGGTCATCAGCTGCTCCTCCACCTACTCACACTGACATTCTTTGCAACAAGAAGTGAGTAACCTACACATGGAAAACTATTGCTTAGATGTAAATGTATTAGATCATGTCAGCCCAACATATGGCCTGTGGTTCACATTTGGTTCACCAAAGTTCACCCCGCAGATTGTGATAGGTTTTGAAAATTATATTTATTCACAGATACTGGCAATTAAATTTAAAAATTTAGAAAGAAATGCAGTAATCAAAGAGAAATTCTCTGAGAGTCATGCCATTATTTATTTTTTTTGTTTTTCATTGCAGTAATACAGAAATCCCACAGTCATTCTTTGAAATGCGTAAGAAGAAACCAAAACGTCATCCAATTCACAGGAAGAAAGTTGATGGCAGCAATGACCTTGATGATTATGATGATGAAGATGGCATGTCTTGCAGTGGGGTAAGAAAGGTGGAGATCCCTCCAGGTGTTCAGGAGGCTTTGTCAGAAATGGGAGGTGAAGACGATGATTGCGAGGATTACATTCCAGATGAGGAGCAACTTCAGGTTCTGCAAGACATCTGGTGTAAAGCTGGTGAACTAGGTATGGAAAACCTCTCAATTTTAAGGATAGTTTGGAGCATGCTCTGCTAAACAGCTGTAGTTTATTGATGTTCTGCCCCTTATTTGCCAGATCCTTTATCTCTTTGAGAGAATCTGCTTCTTAAAGTTTTTCAGTTTATGCTCAAATCACTGCCCTAAAAATTTCTCCTTCCTTCTCATGATATTCACAGTCAGGAAACATGGTGTTGTATATGAAGAATAATGGTAGTGGTGAAGGGAATATGATGACTAGCATTTAGAGGTCCAATGACACCAATGTGGTGTCATGAACTTACCTACTTCATATTTAACCGACCTCAAATAGTTAACATCACCACTAATATTCTTGATAATAATGTAATTAACAACTGAATAATTCTTGTATTTACCATCATATTTGACATGGGAAACCTGTAAACAAGTATGAAAGGACTTGCATTATATTCGCAGTAGTAGTGGCATTATTGTTAGAAGTGTTTCAGAGCTGGGGTCATTTTGCATATATGCACCTCTACCGGGAATTTAACCTGGAACTGCTTTCACCAAAGACAAATGTGCTACCAATTTGCTGGAAACCTTATATTCTCAACTTAAGAAAGAATCGAATTCACCAAAATCATTTGTAATCTTTGGATATTTGATTGTAAGATGTGGACAGACTATCTCTAGCAATTTCTGCTTTCAGGAAAGTCATCAGTCATGGACTAAATTTCTCAGATGAGCCTTGAATTGGGTTGTCTGGATAGCTTCTGTTGATATCCAGTGCATGCCAATTTGTTTCAGCATATTGTAATTCTTGGGAATGAAAGTATAGCAAAAATTTCTCCAAGATGACTTAAAAGCAGTCTTTAGAAAGATGAATTTATTTATTTAAAGTGTACTCCTTTTATAAAGGCAAAAGAAAACATTTAATTTAGTCAATAAATGTTCTTATCGTTTTTCACTTCAGTGGCAAGAATTCAAAGAATGATTTGGATATGCAGTCTTTATTCAACCAAATCTTTGTAAATTTAAAAAGGTGGGAGAAAACTGAGCAGCTTAGGAACTTGATGCCTTTATTACAGCTAAGCCAAAAATGCCATGCAAACTATGAGTGGGATATGTGCTTCGTATATAGAAGATGTCCTATTTGAAGAACTGTCTTGTGTGCTTAATGTGGTTTAGAGCTAGAAAGTTGGACTCAAAGATGCCTTCAAGAATTCTCAGGCAAACCATTTCATTTGGGATGCTGAAAAAATTAGGACTAATAGAAAATAGTAATCTTTACTTCACAAGAAAATGATTTAGAAGAATCCAAATTCTGCATTCATGGGCATATACTGAATCTTACTAGCCTAATCCAATATTATTTGTGTGTGCTCTTAAATTTGATGGAAAAAAATCATGAAGTCATTTTCCATGTGTCTTTCAAATTAAAAAATAACAATTATGTAAATTTTTAAAGTAAAATTTGGTCAAATAATATAAAATGATCACTCACTATCAAAAATTATCTAGTCTGTGGAATATTGGGTGGACTGCAGCATGGTATCTCCTGGAATATGGTGCCATTTTGAAGAGGTATTTCCCTTAGTACCATTCTAAATTATCAGGCACCTGGCATACAGATGATATACACCTTACCTGCATATCCGCTGGTCTTCAAAGGAGAAAAATCTTGTTTTTGTCAATAGAAGTATTATAAGTAATCCTAAAAATTGGTCGTCTGCATAAGAAGTCTCAAAGTTCTGCCCTAGAGGAGTGCTGAAGATTTCTATGTGATGAACTTCTGCCTAAAAACTGTGTGATGAATTTATGACTTGCTGAACACAATCAGAACTAGGAGAGGGAACCAGTTCAAAATCCTGGAGGCTGAGCTGAACAGGGATAAAATTTTTCTCAACCTAAATTGAGGAATAAGGACCAACATTAGAAAAAGTTCCAGGGCCCTGCATTTCTCTCTTATACCCTGATATCAGCTGGACAATTTAAAAGAATGAATTAACAAAAATCAGCCAGTTGGGAATGTAAAGTGTCTTGTTACAGCAGTTTGTCTTTATGGTTGTCAGAAAAAAAAAATGTTTTCGCTGAGATGTGATACCCCAGCAGAAATTATCACCAATCATTTCCACATCAGATATTTCACTTATTTAAATTCTTGCCAATTTTTTTGTGGCAAAAATTTCAACAATATTTTTATATATATAAATATTTTTCATTGGAAACCTAAACAAATTTGGATTGAATGGAATATTCAAAGTGAAAGATGGAGATAGGTTGAGGAATCAATTGGTTCTTACAAACTGAAAAACGTTTATCTGTACACAAAAGAAAAGGTTTAGAATTTTACTTTTAAATCTGCATGAACAATCTTGTTGGTGGTCTTGTATTTATCTTTTAAAATTTTCAGTTTTTTGGATTGAATACAACAGCAAGTAGTAGCATTTTCTAAGTATATGGGCTATTTAATAAGTTCTTCCACCTATTACAGATCCAGAAGAAGTATCTGATAATGATGATTTGTATGGGATAAAAAAGAAAAAGCCCAAGAAGAAAAAAACACATTTCATGGAAGATGGGTCATTGAAGAAGAAAAAGAAAACCAGCTTTGGTGAAAATGTAGAAATAAAGACAGAATATTATAATCTATCTGAATCAGAACTCATGAATCAGTCAGGTGAATTTTCTGGTTTTATTGATGGAGAACAATCCCCTGGAATGCATTCCTTCAGCTTCAATGAAGGTAATCAGCCTAGAAAAGAGAAATGTTAATATGTAATGCTGGCACCATTCAAGCTAATAGGTCTCATTAATCACTATTTGGAAAATATGTCATGTCCATTAAGGAAAAGGGCGTTTCTTCTGACAAGTGTTTAGGGTTTTACTCATTATACTGCTTATAATTTTTTAGGTCCTGGGAAAGCAGGTAATAATGATGTGAAGAAGGTTGGTCCACGCCTCAAAGCAGAAGTTCGAATGATTCCACAAGTGGCCGAGTTGCAGCAAAAGGGAGACCAGTCTGGAGAAATAACTGCTCGCGTTCCAGTTTTGGTTGGAGGTCCCAGTGGGCACCAGAAGATTGTTGTAAGAAGAGATTTGGGAGGTCATGGATGGACGACCAGCACCCCTACTGACTCTGGAAGGATGTTGATGGGTAAAGTGTTGCCATCAGTTACAACAGTGACATGGCCTAAAATAATTCAGCAGGCAAACTTGGATATAGTTAAAAATCTGAAACTGCCTGATGGTAATAAAGCTGGTAATATCTTCTTTGGCGCCACTGCCACTGATATTAAAAACAAGAATATAACCATTGCATCTCAAAGAACTTTGGGAAGTGAGACTGTTGCTGTTGCCACAGGAGGCACCCAACAACAACGTAATCCAGATGTAAGGAATGCTATGTTGCTTCTTAGTCTAGGCAAGGAGGTGGTGCGTACTGGGGAAATAAGTCCTGCTTATGTAAATGTTCAGATGAAGGAGAACTCGTCCTCAGTCCAAGTGGTATCCCAAGGTAGCCTGACTGAAGCATCTCTTACATCTGAGCCACAGTCCTCACTTGCATCTGATCAACTGAAAACCTCGTCTGTTATCCGTAAACCATGTTTTGTGATTCTAGGAGCAAGAGGTAGAGGCAGAGGGAGGGGTGGTATCGCCATGCGAGGACAGAGTAGTGGCCGTGGAAGGCCTAGGGGCAGTGGTTTGCGCGTTGGTGCATTTACCCGTCCCAACACCCCGTATCGTGGAGGACGAGGGGGACCTTCAGGGAGATGGAAGAGCGAGACCAATAGCATTAGCCTTCAAGAAGCTCTTGCTAGCTTTGTGGAAGATTTCAGAGACGATTTTGAGAAGAGCCCTGATGATGATGAGTATTCAGGTCATGGTAGTTTTAGCTCTGTTGGACAATCTGGGAGAGGTGGAAGGAAAAGTGTTTTTGGAGAGCTACGTTCAGTGTCTCCCAAGGTTAAGGTAGAAGAGAAACTGTTCACATCTACCCCCAAGGAAGAGACTAGCACGAACTCTCATCAAATGCTTGATAGCAGTGCTCCTGCTTTAAAGACTGTTAAAAATGAATCTGTAATCAGAATTTCTGCCCCATCAACACCTTCCACAAGCAGCTCCTATCCCATTAAAAACTTTGAGGGTGCAAGAAGTTTGCCCTCTCAGCAAAGTTTTAAGGATAAAGTAGAGGAGAGGCCAGCGCCATTGCTAGAGCCTGTTGTCAGTGGTAGGGAGTCCAAAACAGGAGAAGCAGAATTTCCACCTCATCTCATCCCAGAAAACAGTAGTGAATACCATCCTGATATGATAAGTTCATGGTCACCAGCATTTAGAAGTGGTGAGTTATATTTTTTAGTGATTTTACTTCTTAAATGTAGTTAGTTTACTTCTTAAAAGTAAATAAAAATGTTACTTCTTAGATTTTGTTGTCTTTTTCAATCTTTTTCGTGCTTCCTCAACTTTCAATAATAATTATCTTAATAGGACATTATGGCAATTTTGTTTTGTTAAATCTTAATAGCTTAATTTAAATTACTAATTTAATCCTTGGTCCTTGAAAATTTACTGCTTGTTATTGGCTACCAATCTGATTCTTCAGAAAGGCTGTTTTTTCTCTTTGCTCTATCATAGTTCAATTTTTGATGAAATATTTGTGATTGATTAAAGAATTGGTATTCTATTCTTTGGAATTTAAAGAAAAAAACAGCTTTTGCACAAATGCTTTTAATTTATGAATCTAATTAAAAATAGTATAGAGATCCTAAGAGCTGTTATTTATTTTAAAGTGTTTGTTTCAGAAGAAAAAGTATTTGTTGTAAAAATTAAGTACCGTGAATCTGGTACAGTGACACAGTCACTGAAAGAACTCTATTCACCTCACTGCTTAATAAATCCCATAGTTATGAATTTAATATACTAAGCTGCTTTGCATGTTTATATGAAATTAGAATAGTTGTTGTAGAAATGGGTTAAATATTTCCTGATAAATTGTTTGCTGCATATGTGTTTCTGAAAATAATTCTCCAGGCTTCTTTGTAATATAATAAATATGAGTCAACTATTCCAGTGTCATACATAATTCATTGTGGCCTTAAACCACCACTGATTGCCATTCATCTTGATTTTTAGTTTCAAGTTAAGTTTTTGATCTAGTACAGAAAAATTTTTCCTTCTTAAATTCTATATGTTTCTCCACAAAGAGGCACAATGTATTGAGGTAATCTTTGGAAGCTTTAATATAGTAGTAGTGGTTTTCTCATGAAAGAAGAGGATGTAAATTTATTTCATAAAAGGATAGGTGGTTTTATCCTAATGCATCCCTTGATCATGTACTATGCTTTCTCATTTACATCAAAAGCAAGGTGCTTTAACTGGATAGTTTCTTGTACAAAGATTGTGTTTATGAACTTATTCATTTCTGTCCTTATATTACTCGCTTTTATCATGATGGAAAATTTATACACTGGTGAATGGGTATTACTCACTTTTTGCATGTTTTTATTATTTTTTCTTTTTGCCCGGTAATACTTTGGAATTGATTTTTCATGAATGATGAAACTTTTCAGTTAGTCCCTGTTTCTCGTTATTGATTAAGAGAAAAATAAGTCTGGTTTAATACATGTTATGTATGTATAGGTGGTGCAGGTACTGGAGGAGTTCTCCCATTCCTAAAGGGCCTAAAACGAGGCTCAGACTCTGACAGGACATTGGAGAAGAACTTCAACTCTTATTGGAGTGAAACTGAACCTTACTGCTCCCTCTGTACAGTATTTTCCCTCCACAAAGTAAGTCTTATAACAGTAAGCATATTTTCCACTCTTATCAAGTGTTTCTCCTGATTCTCTCTTGATACTATTAGGAAAGAAAAACTTATTTATCCTTAAATTCAATATTTGAATTAATGCTGTGCATCCTTTGAGAGTTGAACACCACCTCTTTAGGATATGTTAAGAAAATTATTTGCAACAATTAACTGCTAATTTTTTTAAATGTGTGTTCTGTTAAGAAGCCAATATTTGCAAATTTTTTCAATAATCATAATTTGGATCTCCCCAAAGAAAGAACTCCATTGATATCTTTTGCCCAAAAAAATCACAATTCATTAGTGTATTCTAGTATGAAAAATTAATGTAACCGATTCAAGTTGTGTGTAAACATTTGAGTAAATAAGTATTCAGCACTGATAATATAATAATGCATGAATATGATCTTTGTGGTATTGTTCTGGATAAATTCAAATAACATCAAATTCTGACCAAGGTAAATTCAAATATGTGAATTTATATAATTTCATGAAACACCACTTAAAGAAAATGTGTGAAAATAAAAATAATTAGCAAATTCAGTTACATTTTTAATATATTTTTTTATGAGTCGTACATATACATATTGATACATTTGATGAATGAAAATATCTACTTCTTTATTCAGAACATTTAGTAAAGCCCGTTTTATTCTTCTCAGAACAAAATTCCAAGCCCTATGTCCCCTGGTTGGCGCCATAATTCTAAGGACAGTAAGCCTAAACCTACAAGAAGTCGTGTTTGGTTAACTGCTAGATGCTTCTCCAAAGGAAGGCCTCACAAGGTTTGTGCCATTCATTAATTTGCTGTAGTATAATCAATAAGAAATGTTTGTTATTAAGTAAGTAATTGTAAATTTTATTTTCATATTTTCATTCATTTGAAGGATTCGCTGCCAGAAAATGTGACAGGAGCACCAGATGCATCAAGTATATCCCCAATCCTCACCTGCTGTGATTGTGGTGTCTGTATCCATGCTTCATGTTTTGGAATTACTCTTCTTCCTCCCCAGTTGCCTGGGTGGAGGTGTGACAAGTGCCGGGCTGGAATGTACCAAGCTGTAAGCCTTAATTTATTTGTAGATTTGCAATCATTATCAGCAGTAGATAATTAATTACATCCCAACTAAATGAATTGACATTGAAAATTTTTCTTCTTGTTATGCGCTCTTGAGTTCTTATTTAATGGCTCTGACCACTTCTTGGAAAGCCTTTTTTGATTCATTAAAAATCACTTTGTTGTTTTTCTACTCAAGCAATTAATATTTCTGGAAAACATTGTTTATTATTTGATCAATAAATAATTTTCTCTTTCCGTGGTCTATCTTGAATCACTTGAATGGTGCATACTTATGACCAGTTATCTAGGTGTCTTACAGTTTTGTTATAGCTACGGTTTTCATTTTGCCATCTCCAATCTCAGAATCAAAACATAGAAAGATCTTTGGTGCTCATGACTCTATAATTAATACATATCAATATCAGCAGTTATTACAGATTTTTTGCAATGAATTATGACTCTAATTAATGTGACAAACAATTTTATAGATATTTAATCTCAGCTGAATAATTATGATGTATGTACTTAATAACTTAAAAGAATTTGAAATGAGAAATTCATTTATAAAAAAACTGCACTGACATTTAAGAATCAGCTTCATCAAGCAAATTATTTCCAGGAGATAGTCCATGAATGTAGCTTATTTGCTACCAGATCTAGAGCATGGTGAATTTTGTTTACTAATCAACTAAGTGCTACTAAGATTTCTTGCAACATAGGGATTTTAGAAGGAAATGAAATTAAAGTTGAGTTTATCTTTTAAAAGTTTGGTATAATATTTTTTTAGATGACTATTTGGAATTATAATTCCATCCTGCTTTGAAGTGGGATGTGAAACTAGGTAAAATTAGGGAAATAGATGCAGTGGAATAAGAAAATAGACTGAACTGTGCATGTACTCAGTGCCAAACCCTGAATAACCTGCTAACACAGTACATAGGGTGTTTGGAAGATATGTTTCTTCATCTTTAATATATAGAGTTCCCAACTTATATAAGTTTGACTTACTTAAATCTAGCTTAAACTTAATCTAATGACCAAATATTGTACTGAAAATGCCAGCTCAGAAACAAGTGACATGCTATTTACACAAATTATGTTTACTTTAATGAGTTGCTCATGCAGCATCTTTCTAAGTTCTTGTGTATTTTGAATATATGTTAATCTCTGTCCTCAGTGTAATGGTTAATATTAAGTTACTCTGCTCTGCTGTAATGCTACACTGTAGGTGTTGTCTGACTTTTGTAAATTTTGAGTTACTTACTGAGTTTAGGAATGGTCTTTTTACATAAGCAGAGAATGGTCTGTGTAGTAGTGTTTATGTAATATTCTTTCCTGTAAAATCACTTTTTTATAGATGCTTATTATTTTCATTCACTGTAATCATCACTTGGTGAATGGACCGTTTGTCTCATTTTCAGGAGAAATATTAACTAACTTAACTTTTTTATTGCTAATTTTTATATTATTCAGATGTTATCAAATTAAAAAGTAAATGTTTCATTTTTTTAATGTAGTGCCATATTATGTACTTGAACTTTTCAAATATTCACTATCTATTGTTTAAATCATTCTTCTTATTCAGTTTTCATTCATCCCTCATTCAGTTTTCATGTACTCCCTTGGGTAGTAAATAGCATTACAAGATACCAGTTATGAAAGTCTGGATCCTCTGGGACCCAGGTCTGCATTCAATGTGATAGTAATTAGACTAATACTCCAATTATTAATGTTAATTTTGTGTAAGCAATTAAAGGGTGTTTAACTTGAATCCCTGTTTCTTTACAGTGGTGTTGCCTTTGCTTATGGAGGGGAGGAGCATTGAAAAGGACAAGTGATGGCCGTTGGGCTCATCTCCTCTGCTCCCTCCTTTTGCCTGAGGTCTCCTTTCGAGATGTGCGATTCAAGGAGCCCATTCATGTGCCAATTGGACTGGATCGTCCTGCACCTTTACTGCAGCACTCAATGCTTCAGTCACAGCATCCAGTAGAGCCCACCCCACCCCCTAGCACACCACCTACTCCTACACATGTGAGATTCATGTTTAATCTATATTATGTCTCCATTGATTACTAACAGTGTTTAAAAAATAATTCTCCTATACTTGGAGCTATACTTCCTACTCATTTACTTATAACATACCTTACCTTGCACCAGAAATTTTAAGGTAAAATGAAACTATTTATAATTGCTTAGTGCTTTCAATCCAGTTGAAATTGGACAACTCTAGTCCAACATTTCTTTATAAAATCATGATGGATAAGTTTTAAAAAATTGCAAAATGGTGGATTTATTTTCATTATCTTTCTTTTTTTATATATAATATATTCAATGGCTTCTAAGACACCTATTTTTCCTTATTCATTGCTCAAAAGATCACCCTTGGTCTTATATGTAAAGGTTTAGATATGGATCTATTTGGCTTTTCTGATATGTAAGAATTAAAAGGAACTATAACTTGAGTTTTTGTGGTGTCACACCTTTTTTTTGGACTGTCAGAGCTTTTTTTTCCTTGTTTGAGCCCTACTGAAATGAGGGTTCGTCTTGTAATCTGTCAAAGTTAATTTTCTGCTGGTGTTACTTTTTCATAACAGAATGGTTAGCCAAATACAAAAGTCTGAAAATAATTAAACAGTAGTATTTTTCTGGATAACATGGGCTTGTTCTGCTTATGGCATTCTGGCTCAGTAAGGAAAGCAAGGACAAACTACCTCACTCCTCGTCTTGCCTAGTAAGCCTCATTTCTCTCTCCTAGCTATTTGTAGCTGATGGTAGAGGGGATGAGGTCCCAACCACCTGAATACTTTACAGATTTTTCTGGATCATGTTATTTATGCAACTATTTCATATGTACATGACTTTGATTGTATGCCTGATTTATTTTACAGAAGTGTGAGCTGTGTGAATCTGTTGAAGGGTCATGCATTCCCTGTTACTATACTGGCTGCAGTTCTTTCTTCCATCCTATGTGTGCTTTGATTGCTGGTGCAAGATTCACCATGACTTCAGATGACGAGATCAGTAGTAGAGGTGGAGAATTCCAAATCACTTGTGCTCGTCACCTTCCTCGTAATGTAAGATCACTATGCTTTCTTTGTCATATTTCTGTTTAATTTGATTTGATACTTTCTTTATGAAAGTTTTTATCTTTGCTCATATTAATGATTATGCTGTTTTCTTTTCAACTTTAACATGATTCCAGGAACAGGTACAACCTCTGAAAGATGGAGAACGAGTTTTGGGTCGGAAGACTAATGACCGCCTGTACCCTGGCTATGTTACGTGGGATTGGCAAGTCCCTGCACTATGTTGCTGGGTTTCATTTGTTGATGGATCTCTTGCTGCTAATCTCTCTCCTGATTCAATCCAGGTTTGCAATGCTAGAAAATGTTATCAATTCATGTTTATATGAAGAAATTGTGAAATAGTTACTCCAGCAATCCCTTGCCAATATAAATAGAGAATGGATATCCCTGAAAATGCTTTTTGCTTATTTCCAATAATTCAGCTGTTCTAAATGGAAACTTCTTCTTCTTCATCGCCTTTTCTCATGTGGTATGGGGTCGGCATTGCTATGCTTTATTTTTCTTTTCCAGTTCTCTCTCTCTCTAGGGCGTCCTCCCATCTCCAGCCTATCTTGTCCTTCCATCTCATCTTAGGTCGTCCTACCTTCCTCTTTCTGGTCACCTCTAATCTCCCCACTCTTTTACCAACATATTCATCTTTGCTTCTTTCCACATGCCCAAACCACCTCAACCTTCCTTCCTGTATCTTTTTCCCAATCGGGCCCACTTTTGTCATTCCTCTGATAAAGTCATTTCTCACCCTGTCCTTCCTTGTGACACCATTCATCCACCTCAACATTCTCATTTCGGCCACCTCCATTTCCCTTTCTTGTCCTTTATTATAGGCCATGTCTCCGAGCTGTAAAGTAGCGCTGGCCTCACCACAGTCTTATGTAACTTCCCTTTTATCTCACAGCTAACTTTTCTGTCACAGAGGACACCGCTCAGCTTTCTCCAGTTCATCCACCCACATGTTATTCTGTGCTGTATTTCCTCATCCAGTCCTCCTTATCTTTCCATGATCGATCCTAGATATTTAAATTTTCTTATAGATGTCAATTTTTCACCCTGGAGTTCTATAGCCGCACTTTCTTCCTCACTCGTTGACATGTACTCCGTTTTTGTTCGACTAATCCTCATACCTCTCTCCTCGAGCACATTTCTCCATTTTTCCAGTGTCTTTTCAAGCTTCTCTCGTGTTGTTTCGCAGAGGACAATATCGTCTGCAAACAACATGTTCCATGGTGTATTTCTCCTTACTTCCTCAACCAGCACATCCATTACTACATCAAAAAGGTAAGGACTAAGCGCTGAACCTTGATGTAGCCCAACTGCAACATGGAATCCTTCAGTGGTGCCAACACTTGTTCTCACCTGGGTTTTCGCCCCTTGGTACATTTCTTTCACTGGCCATATTTCTCCGGCACTCCCTTATTTCTTACGCACCTCCAAACTTCCTGCCTGGCCACTCTGTCATACGCCTTCTCCAGATCAATGAACATCAAATGCAGGCCTACTTGTTTTTCTCCATGCCTTTCCATTAGCTGTCTCAATGCAAGTATTGCATCCGTTCTCCCCTTTCCTGGCATAAAGCCAAATTGCTCTTCTCATATCACTGTTTCCTGCCGTATCCTTCTTTCAATCACTCTCTCCCAAATCTTCATAGTGTGGGACATTAATTTGATACCTCTGTAATTGGCACATTCCTTAACATCTCCCTTTCCTTTATATATTGGTACAAGTATACTATTCCTCCATTACTCGGGTATTCTTTCTTGCTGGGCAATTTTCTTCATGAGATCCCAAAGTGCATCAACTTCCCTCCCTAGTCTTTTCCACACTTCTGCTGGTATTTGGTCCACTCCCACCGCTTTTCCATTTTTCATCTTCCTCAGTGCACCTTCCACTTCTGCTGTTCAAAATGGAAACTAATATAATTAATTCTTCAGTTCAGTTAATTACTCAGCTTTCTAACTTCTCCAAGGAAGAAAGTTCTTGCAGTTTAACGAATAGTTTTAAAATGTTGTCCTATTTATGTCTCCTTGTTAACTGGATAATTAATTTGTTTCTAGGGAATTGATTGGAAAAACAATGGCCCGCCAAAGTCTGGTACTGAAGTCCTGGTGATGGGGAAAAATAAAGACGGAATAGCTGTACCTGCCACTTTCTTAGGCACATCTGTGAAAACTATGTACATGGTAAGTTTTCCTTCTAATGCTTTTTTTATAATTTAATCAATGCTGTTAAGTCTTCAAATACTTTATTGTATTTTATGAGTCCATTAAGAATGTATTCCCTTCACATCTTGCTTGTTTATCCATTAAGTTATATATTATAGTTTTGGTGCAAAAGAATGCATAGTTTTCATTCTTAATACGCAATTAAAATTTGATATTGGATAATAGTATGGATATTTTACTTCCAGGTTCGTTTTGATGATGGATCTATGCAGCCACTATGCCGTGAAGATATCTTCAACATATCAAATGATATTCCAGATACAGTGAAAGATTTCCTTTTAGAGAAGGAACGCAGAGAGAAAAATGGTTTGCTTAATATTCCTATGTTAACTGAGGTTGAAATTAAAAGTGAACCAATGAATTAACTTTTAACAGAAATTTTTCAGTTTTAATGTTTTATTAAGAGTTATAAAACCATAGGTTTTACTGGTCAGCCCATGTGAAGGTCAAGAAATTATTATTTCTATGAGAAATAAATTTGTACAGTCAAAGCTCCCATAACTATCAACGTGTGTTTTCATAGCATTTAGAGTTTTTGTAACTATAGTCGTGTCACAGATTATAATTTGTATCATGATATAAGAAATCTATATTAATGAACCATTCAATAGAGCAATAAATGTTTTCCCTGCCTCTAAATTGGATTTTGTCTCTTGTATAAAAAAATTAAGGAATGCATTATCATAAATCTCTTAAAGAATAGAATATAGATGAGTTTCTTCTTGTAATATAAGTGAGTAGATATATTTTTATTTGTTGATAATTTGAATGTTTGTCGCATATTCCTTCTTTTGTTGTGAATGTTAAGTTTATTGTGGAGCTTAACTGTGCCATGGCATTCATTGTAAATCGTAACTGAAAGTACAAATGTATATTTTATCCTATGAAGCTAAATAGAAATGTGGTGGAATTATTGGGCCAAGATCTGCATACTTAGATTGTATGAGTAGCCTTCTATACTTTCTGCAAGTCTGAAATAACATTGTATGGAAGTAAAGTTACTGAATAGATAAATCTTTACTAACCTAAGTTTTGAATTGTGGGAATCTATCAATTTGAGAAATACCATTTCCAGGACAGAGAGAAGTTAGAATATTTGTAAATAAATGAGCACATGAAATTAAAGTATTATTTATAGAGTAGCAATGTATCAAGAAAGAAAAAAATAGATGGCATTACATTTATATCCATTTCTCTATTTAATGGCAAAATACAAATTATATTATTATGCTTCTAATAGAGGTAGGCTTAACAGTTTTTGGTCCTGTATTTTAAGAATTTTAACAACCTACTCAATGGTTGTGTAATATTTTGTCAAATTGAGGAATAAAAATCAAGCTTATGAAAGTTTTAATGTATCTATTTTGATCTTTGTTAAACTTATTATTATTTTCTCAAAGTTAAAAGAATTGTCGTTACGACTCATTCGTTTAATTTAATTTTCTGAGATTATTTCCTTATTTTTTGTGGAGAGAAATTACGTCTCTGGTGTCATTCTTTAGAAAATCCTTAATATGTAAGGGATATATTTCCTACTCATTGGGGCAATTGTTTTATGTAATTAAATGTAAAGAAACTTAAATTTCACTTTTAATAGCTTAAGATAAAGAAGACTCAAATGAATTTTAATCATTGGATTCTACATGGTACCAAAATGAGAGACACTTAGCCAGAAATTTAATTGAAAGATTTTCATTTCTAAAATTGGTTTCAAATGTTCATCAATATGATGATAATAGTATCTCTCCTTACCTCAAAATAGATTTCTATATCATATGAGACTTCCAGGTAGTTATTTAACAATCCAATGGAGGACCTCTTAGTGTATTTCAGTAAATTTGCTTTTATTGTTTTGCAGACAAATTTCTGGTATTTCCCTGATGATATAAAATGGTGTCTCTCATCATGGGACTGTCATGTTTTCATAGCAAAATGCTTCTGTAGAATAGATTACTGCTTTCAAAAGCAATCTGATTTTGATACCTGTGTTATTGTAGTGTTTGGGTGATTTTAAAGAAACTAAAAGTCTGTTTTAGATTTTTCTGAAGTCAGATAGAAATTTACTTTGCTGTATAAAACACCAGACTTTGACACAGGTATAAAGGTGAGTAAAAATGCTTTTCTGAAATACCTTTGAAAGTGAAATTTTCCTTGAATTAAAATAAAGGTATGATATTGCATTTATTGAGTTCTCTTGCAATTTCCCAGTAAGTTACTACTGAGATCATTTTCCGAGAATTCCTATTTGAATAGACCAAATACAAAATTTTACAAACATATTAAAATATAACGCTTTGAATCCTTAAAATATCGAACGTTTTAATTAAAAACATTGTTGAGCTATTCTAGCTAAACGTGGTCTGACGTGGAGAGAAAGAGACACGGCTGTTAGAATAATTTTCAAAATAAAAACTGACGGCTTAAGGAGTTGTTTTACTTAGAATATTGTGGTCTGACGTGTTCCCTTGGAGGCCGAGCTGCACATTTGTTAATAACTCCATGTAAGTATAATTTGTATTACAAACACTAAGTGAGAATAATACCTAAAAAAAAGACCGATCAAGTCTTAACCTAAGGGGAACGAGGTGGCGATTTTGTATTGCAGTTCTAAAATTTTTACTACCAAATACTATCCAAATTTGGCTGTAGAATAACTGCCTCGTGATGTAATTCAGAGAGCGCACTGGGGCAACAATCGTAATTCACAACTAGCAAAATCAGTTGGTGCGTTATATAAATCGCAAGAGTAAGTAGCGAAAAAAGAAATTAAATAATTTTGCTAACAACAGAAAACCTTAAAATTTCATGATCCTAATTCGCTTTAGTCCAAATTAAAGATTTATTATTTGGTAAAATCTGTAGTAAACTTTATCGAAAATAATTGTTTAACATAGGAATTCATCAGTTTACATTTTTAAGAAGTAATTTCAATCGAACGTCAATTGAAAATATGTCGCATTCACTAGCTTGTAACTCTTCACAATCAGAAATTAAAATAATAAAAGGGAATGTTTCAAAAACGAATATTCGTTGATCGCTAATTTGCGGTCCGGAAATGTTGACGTCTTATTTGCATCATAGCACAACTCATTCTGTTAGTTGAAATATGCAAATACATCAAAAACAGATTAATTTGATTCCTAATTTATCTATCACAAGTCAAAACGATGTTTTTTTCGTATTTAAGGTATGCTTTAAATACCTACATCAAACTCTACATAGACGCACATACGTTTCATCTCTCACGTAAACGGAAAAACTTGGCATTCAACTATTTACCTTTACTCCCTTTACTTGTGTCACTGTTTGACGTCAGAGGGAGGTGGAGGGAAACGATGGGTAGCGTGGCGTTCCAAGATAGGGAGGATATTAGCAGAAAAGTACACTGCACTATCTCAGGTTGGGTCATTGCAGATTATCCAATGCGGGCATGAAATTTGCAGCATTTACATCTTTGACAGTTAACACCTTTTCAAAAGAATTTTATTTATTTCATGACAGGTTCTGATGTGCCGGAATCGTTGAAATTTAGAGTTTGATCTTAGACACTTGTTGTGTTTGTATACGTGGATTTACATCAGCCTTCCTTTTCCCTCCCAAGTATCTCGACTTGAGCCAGAATCGCCAGGAGATGTGCATTAGTACATGCTGTACATTCGATTGATTCTGAAGAGACTTCTAGCTATAATAGTCGGAGCGAAGGTGTATAATCCATTCTATCGGTAATTTTTATCATTTCACATAATCATTACAGAAGAAATGAACATCTCTCTTATATCAACAGTAAACACATGCCTGTTGTGAATGAAGGTGGAAATAAAACTTCCGGAATGAAGGCGTTGATTTTAGTTGGTGGGTATGGAACGAGGCTCCGGCCGCTGACTCTTAGTCGGCCAAAACCTTTAGTAGAATTTGCCAATAAGCCAATGCTAATGCATCAAGTTGAGGCATTAGTCGAAGCTGGTGTAACCACTGTTATTCTAGCCGTTTCTTATAGAGCTCAGCAAATGGAAGAAGAACTAAGCAAGGAAGCAAAGAAATTAGGAGTAAGTTTAATAACAAACCAATGAAAACGAAAGATTCCGGCATCACAGGTTTCTCATTTAATATTTACTATTTCAGGTGAATCTTATTTATTCTTGTGAAAGAGAACCTCTGGGAACTGCAGGACCTTTAGCGCTTGCAAAAGAACATTTAGTTGGGAGTAATGAGAACGAAGACGAACCATTCTTTGTCTTGAATTCTGATATTATATGTGATTTTCCTTTTAAGGAGATGATGGCATTTCATAAAAAACATGCAGGAGAAGGTAAACATTTAACAAGATATCTTCATAAATATTTCACATATCCGTCTCCTCAACTTCCTCTGTGATTTCCATTCATTCCAATTTCCGAATTGTTCTCTAATCTTGAATTCATTGATTTGCCTTCTGATCAGGAACCATTTGTGTAACAAAAGTAGAAGAGCCATCAAAATATGGTGTGGTGGTTTATGATAGTGACACAGGTCGTGTCAGAGAATTCATCGAAAAACCACGAGAATTTGTTTCCAATCGCATCAATGCTGGAATGTATGTGCTAAGTCCTAAAATTTTGAATCGCATTCCTCTACGACCGACTTCGATAGAAAAGGAGGTATTCCCTGGTGTGGCAGCCGATGGGGCTCTTTTTGCCATAGAATTACCTCCCGGCGGTTTTTGGATGGATGTCGGGCAACCCAAAGACTTTCTCACTGGAATGTGCATGTACTTGGGTAATTATTTTTTTTTTACTTTGATGTAGAACACGTATTTTGCAGGGAATCTGTGGAATTGTATTTATTTTACCCTGGTTATGTAATGGTTAAGCTTAGCTACATAATCTTCTTTTGTAATAATGACCGGTGATGTATGAAAATAACATGTAAGTGTACTTATCTAAGTATTAAATACATTTATTGACACATTTATCCTCTTCGTGGTTACTCAATTTACATCATTCTCATTCTGTATTGATGATACATTGTGTTTCTAAGTTGCACTTGGCAGTGCTACAGATCTGTGAATGATTCTCTACAAATCACGAAGATATTTTATTGATGAATACCCAGCTTAGGTGTGATTGAATTTTTAAGTAAAAATAAACAGTATGCCATTGGTAGTGAACAATTTTTCGATAAACTTTTAGTTCCTCTTCTAAGAGTAATGTTAGTCTATTATGAAAAGTAATGATTTTTTCATTTAAGGTGAAATTCACTTTTCTGCTTAAATTTATTTATAGCCTCATGTCATTGCGTTTTCAAGATGTAAAGGAAATAGAATTGATAAAGAGTAACTAAGTGTTTTGGAATTTAACAGCATTCAGAGAATTCCATACAAAGGATTACTCAGTTTTTCTCAAATGTATTTTGGATTATACTAGAATTTTCATTATCGTCTCTTTTTATTATTCTAACAACCCTTTTTGAGAAAATTTTATTTCAATGTAAATAACAGAATCACTAAAGGTTAGACACACTGTTGTTTAAAGGTGTTTCATTTACTTGAGTTGCTATTACTTTGGCTCAAACTATTGAGTGTGTTGGCTTTAAGTACTAGCATGACAATTTGTTGATGGGAGTGTCAAATCTTAGGGCTTTTTTCTCTTCTTTTTAAATCTTCTAATTTTAATTAAGCTTAAGAAATACAATGGTTGTCCAATGTCAAAGGGGTCAAACTTGTCGAATTTCCATTGATTAAAGCACTAGTGTATTTGTAGAAACGATACACACTTTGTGTGATTTGGGGTGCCTGAATATGTATCTGCTGGTATTGATGAGAGTTACTTTTGATTATGAGTGAGGGAATTTTACCATCTTTCATCTGGAAAATAAATCTCTTGCATTTAACTAGCCAACTCCCCCAGAAAACATGATGATACGTGTTTTTCACATCTGGTTCTTAATCAAAATGAATTATTCCAGAGATTTCTCTATATTACATATTATACATTGAATTCTCTTGTTCAGAAATTAATGTTACTTAATTGAAAGTGGCATCATTGTTTATTTAATCAGTTAGCTGAATGTGAGATATTTTACTAGTTAATTTGGTTTTCCCAAATATTCTTCATATTTTTATGAATAAGTTGCATGTGAATTGTTATTAAATTTACTATGATAATCTAATAATTATCAGGGTAATTCACTCTTTATCATCATTAATGCATGTAATCTCAGCATTATTTCATGTTTCGTGAACTAAGCATTGCATAACACTTCATTTACCTCAAAATTTTTAAGTAAGCTTTGGAAATTTCCACAGGGCATCTTCGGCAGAAGGAGCCTAGTAAATTATATTCTGGTGCAGGAGTTATTGGAAATGTCCTTGTACATCCCTCTGCAAAAATTGGAGAGGATTGCAGAATCGGTCCAAATGTAACTCTAGGACCTGAGGTAACACTTCTTTTATGCACCAGTTTCACATGGAGACACCTTTTTGCTGAGCAATCTCAAAATTGGTTGTTGCTAGGGTGGGGAACCTTTTCTTCATTGGGAAGCCACTTGTACCATTCAGATACACAACGAAGTATTTTGCCTCTTTTGACCCCATCAGGTCTTATTTGAGTTGCAAACTGTCAACATCCAAATTGTTCAACATGGGCATTGTATGAAGGAAAACTAATTCAATTCCTAATTAAACGTTTGTAGAATGTCTCTAATCTACTTTCAATTGGCTTAATGAACAAGATTGGGAAATAAAACTACTAAAATGGATGCATTTTTCAGTGAGAAGAAAAGACAGCAGGTTCTCTATCTAGAATTCAACTTTTGGCTATTTTTAAGGGTAATTCACTCAGCTTTTTCAGTTTCATCAGCAATTTTCCCTTCTGTCTGCTAATTCTCTGCCTCATGCTTTGCCAGAATTCCATCTTTTGTATTTATAGCTATAGTTAGTATTTGAGCTCAAAGTTTTGTTGGGTAGAGGTGTAGTCAGGGTTGCCAATGCATGAGGTTAACTGAGCATACCTGTGGTTAAAAACTTTTCAAAGACTAAGATCTTGATTCAGAATAAATGCATCTATTCTCTTCTATTTATAGCTTATGAAAATGACAGGCATGATATCATATAAAGCTGATTAGGTAGTTGACTTGGATTTGTCTTTTGAAGACATCCTAAAAAGAGGCAAAGGGGAAATAGGACAACCACAATTATAGGAGATTCAAAATTCTTTCGTATTTAGATCCTAATAAATATTTCATGATGATCATTTTTCAAAGTAGAGTTGCTTAGCTAGGCTGCGGTTATCCTTTTATTTATTTCTGTATAAGTTAATTAAAATCCTCAGTAAAATGGGAAAGCAGGAGATTTAGAGAGGAGAAGAGTTATTCCCCTTTTTCACCACCTTTACAAAATTAAACCGTAAAAATTTACCCTCACCAGCTACTAATCTAATCAGTTACTAAGCTGGAAAACTGAAAAACATTGCGGTGGGTATATCCCATGTGAACCAAAACCATTACCAGATTACTCATTTATATTTTCATTTGAATTTGCATCTTTGCAGAGTAAAGGCTGCTAAGAAAAGGTTTATGAAGTTATACTTTAGAATTTACTTCTGGATTAACATAATTGAGAGTATTTTCTCTTTCTTAGAGTTAAAAGAGACATTTGCTTATGTTTGAATTGCTTTTCCTAACAATTCAGTTGGAAAAAGATATTGGGAGGCTTTAGTATTTTTATCACAATTATATAGTCAGAGAATGCAGCCCAAGTATGTATGAGAATCTCAAAATAATTATATATTGAAGAAATTTACTCAGTAGTATCAATTTTAGAGGGTTTTCTCAAGTAATTTTTGCTCCTATTGCCCTTGTCAATAGCAAACTATCTAAAAAATATTTTTTGACAAAACCAAAAATTCCTAGCTGAGTAAGACTTGACTGAAGTGGCATGCTAGTCAAAGCTTCCTATGTAGAATTTGTTGCAAGAGTAAAGACCAAGCAGTAAAATCTGGCAACACCTATCTAGGCAAAATACCTTCATGTTGTACCCTTGGTCTCATGAAAGTGTCTCTTTGCAAACGAGATTATTCAATGGAAAGGCTTTGTCATGTATTTATTCATTTATTTTAATAAAATGTATCCAAATAAAGTATTTACTGAACACTCTATGTTACAGGTTGTTGTGGAGAATGGTGTTCGTATATCACGATGCACTATTTTAAGAGGAGCTAGGGTACGATCTCATTCATGGCTTGAAGGCAGCATTGTTGGCTGGGGTTCAAGTGTTGGTCAGTGGGTACGATTAGAAGGAGCAGCAGTTCTAGGAGAAGATGTAATAGTTGGGGATGAATTATACATCAATGGTGGGCAGGTTCTTCCTCATAAAAACATTTCTTCTTCTGTACCTGAACCAACCATTATCATGTGAAGTTCTCCCCTCCATGTTGGAATCTTGTAAATAAGAAATTGTCACTTCAATGCTAATTTCCTGTCAAAGTGTTCATAGAAAGGTGATAACTATCCAAAAGTTATATAATTACGGGCATTAACAAAGTAAGAAAATGAATGGTCACCTTTCTTTTTTGAGGATAGATTTGCAGCCCTTATGGGATTAAATGGGATTTGCCTGCAAGTCTTGGTCCATGAAGAGCCTTGATGGAATGGTGCACATTGTCAAAAAAGTGAGACATTTTTTGAAAATGTTCGCTCATGAGGTTAAAAATGCATTTGCTATATATGTTCAACTTTTATAATAATTTTACTCTGGTAACAAATTTTATACAAGTTATGTAGATTTGTTAAACCATCGAGTTACAAGCGTCAGTCTTGGTTTTATTATTTCATGTTTAAAGTTTTATTTTGACACAAATTTTAATTATTTGTGAACCTGTTAAAGTTAAATTTTATGTGGTACATATTTATTTCAGTTTCAGCAAAAACATCAGTATGTGTATATAATGCAAATTGTGAATTATAATTATTCTTTTAATTTTTATTTAATAAAAATCATTTTAAAAATATAGTCTCTTATAGGTTACGTCTCAGTTCTTGACTATTTTGATAGTAAATTCACCCTTCAGATCTCTGAAACAGTGGTATTGGTCATCATTTCATTTTCTTATTTTCAAGTCTGAAATTTCATTGTGCTGATTAAGGCACATTTTAATCATCTAATTTATTATTTTGAAGAATTGCTCAAATGAGGGTGACTAAAGGAGTATTTAAAAAAATGCAGCAATAATAAAATGATTAATGTTCAACACAATAATGCTCTGTTAAAGAAAAATATATGAAAATATATTTATGTAGAGATTTATTGTACAAAAAAATATTTCCAAAAGCATTCCTTGCATTTAGGTTCAAACGTTAAAAAGTATCATCACGCATTACTCTTTGTCTGCCCTTAATTTGTCATTATGTGCTGTATGCATGTACAAAAAATATTTCCAAAAGCATTCCTTGCATTTAGGTTCAAACGTTAAAAAGTATCATCACGCATTACTCTTTGTCTGCCCTTAATTTGTCATTATGTGCTGTATGCATGTCCTCATCATTTAGTGGACTTTGTAAGAGCATTGATACACCCAGACTAAATTTAGGACAAAACTGATGACCTCTGCTGTTAAGATTTTGAGGAGTACTTGCAGAAATCACAAAACTTTCATCAATTGATTTATCAAAGTCCTCAGCAATAGCAGAGCTAGCACTATCATTTTGGTCACTAAGCACTTTCTTGTCAGATGATACGCTATTCACAGAGTTATTGCTCATTTTATATACACGACTTCTTGCCCTTAAATAAAGTGGAATGTCTAACTCATCAAACTCTTCATCAGAAGAATCTGAATCCAGTTTTAAATTGCTGACCTCAGAAGAAAGAGAATGATCAGGGGAGTTATGATACAGACCATCCTTTAGACAATCTTTCACTGGAGTTGAACTTACACCAACAATGTCCTTCACAATTGCTGATAACTCAGATGGATCTATTTCATCATCCACCTCAGGCATGTTATCCATGTCTGAGGAACTGGTGTCAGCATCTTGTAAATCAAGATCTACCAATGACCTAGTGATAGCTTCAACGTTTGTTTTATGCATTTGACCCTCTACTTTGTCAGCTTTTAATTTCTCCTCCTCCCTTAAAAAGAAGCACATGTGGTGTTGATTCCCAGCATTTTTTCCACAGTTGCATCTGCCCTTGGTTACTTTAATCGTGACTTTTTCCTTCTTTTGACCTAAAATCAATTTTTTCTGTGATTACTTCAAAGAAACTATTAACATTAGGTGCCTCTGTTAAGCACCCTACCAATTCTTATTTCACAAAAACTTAGAAATATGTCTAGTTAAAATAATAATGAATTTAAAATTGGAAATTAAACCATTCATTAAGAACAAACAGCTGATTAGAACTTCACAGTAGTCAAAATTCTAATAGGAAGCTAAGTAGTTATAAAATTAACAATAAAATATTGGCACAACCTTTCTTGGGAGGTTTCTTCTTTCTCATTTGAAATTCTTCAGCCATAACTGGGTAAGCATTTCCAAATTGAATACATGGTTCTAGAGAGGTGAAACAGCTTATTTGTGTAACTGCGTCATTCATCTTCCACTCAACCTGTCAAATGAAAGTAAGACTAACTCCTTATTCATAGTACAAGTAAACCATTAAAAATTCTCTAGAAAAAATACAACTTTCTAGATCTTAGCGTTTTTATCCTATGTAGTAGTAGTATTGTTAAAAGTGCTGTATTGTCTACTGCTTTGGTCATTTTGCACGTAGGCCCCCACCGGGAATCAAACCAAGGACCACTTTTGCTAAAGTCGAAAGTGTTGCCCACTTGGCTATCCGGGAGCCTTTTTATTCTATGATATGCTCCCACATTTTCAGTTATAATTCAGTTAATGCAAGCAGGTACACTAAATAACACATTCTGCTGTAAAGGGAGTTATAAAATACTGAGAAGCAAAGTACATCATTCAACAGAAAATAAGAGGAAGAATTACAGCATTCAAGAGGTAATCCTGTAATTTAAGAAACAAAATCATCCTATTCACTTGGATGAATGTCTTACTGAGAGGGGAAAATACTTCATAGAGACAGAAACTGTGAAAGTTGAGTCAAACCAGAGGGAGCTGCCAAATTAGAGCAACAAACTGGAAAACATATATTTTCAGCAAAAACTTAAATCTTCCCAATGAAATATACACACACATATTTACTCCCAGAATCTGACACAAGGGATAACTTAGAAACACCAAAATTTAGGTGATAGTCATCATGCTCCTGAAAATCACTGAGCTTCCACCTGAGCAATCATCAATTAATTAATTAAATAACATGATCCCTTAATCCTAGGAAGTATTGTATACATTTAAGTTGTACCTATATAAAGGTTCCCTTAAATTTAGATTCTAACTGAAACTAACTAGTATGATCCTCTCAGCACTACTGACCTAGTGAAAGTATGTTGAAGAGCTATGATGGAAAATTAGTTAGGAAGCACTTCTTTAATTCTTAATGAATTTTCTTTCAATATGTGTGCAGTATAGACTTTAATCTTACATATTATACCAATGACTAACAGTATTAACTTATCACAATGGCATTAATTTTGCTATATACTGGAGGATCAGGGAAGAATGCCTCATGGTTTGTTTTACCTAACAATGGCCTTATAAATCCAGTAAATTATCTGTACTTGTGGAAAATATCAAAAGAAAGCTGAACCAACAACACTGCTTCAGCAGTAATGATTATCAAGCATTAAATGCAACAATGGTTATGCTATCTCAGCAAATGGTATATGTTCAGACAAATAATAAAATATTATAAATAAACTTACAACGAAAATAATCCAAGGATAAGACTAACCTCATAGTAACTTGTTCCTCTTGATGCTCTCTGTTTTTTTATACAAACAGGGCTAACTTCGTAAGGATGGTTATCGTTATGACTACTCTTTTCATGCAAGATCTTCCAACGAGTGTAAAGGGGAAAAAATTTTTCCAAGGAGTAATCCTCTGGCCATCCAAGATATTTGTCTGAAAACTCCTAAAAAGAATAGTGTGTTTGTCATTAGAATTGTAAAATCTTTGAAAGCCAGAAAGAAATTAATTTCACATAACTTTCATATACTTACCAAAAACTTTTTAAGATCAGGTCGCTTCCAGCAGATAGATGACGATTGTGGGACAGGTATATTACAGAGAGTCAAGTATTCGTCAATAATTGCTTGTGATGGAAATTTAGGGTTGACTAGTGCTTTTTTGCGTATTCCAAGTTCCAGCATTAAAGTCCTTCTTTCTTCTCTAGAATGAATCACTCAAAGGATATATTGAACATTATTATACAATATTCTATCATCCCCATACATTTTTATTTCAAATATGGATCAAACTGAAAGTTTTCCTATTTATTCAAATGATTCAATCACCTCCATTTACAAATGAAAGTACTTTGCCTTGATACTGATAAAAATAAAACTATAACAGTAGTAATGATCAAACCTGTACAGTGCATGTTTTACCACAGTATGCAAAAAAATCATTGATGATGATTATAATAATGTTTATTATTTTTGTCTATTCACCATGAAACAATAGGTATTGAATTAATCACAATATAATAAAAAATATGTACATCTATTCATTTAGGGAGGCAGTATTTATTTTGATATTTGAAAGAGAGCAGCAAAAAAATGCACATTTTTTTATAGTACTCACAAAGACATGTTAAGGAGGCTGTTTTCCTTGGAGTAATCACATTTAGCAATGCAGCCTTTCTCACAGTCACAGCTCTTGCAACCCACTCGATCATGTCGACCTAGATTCCCTCTATGACCACAATGAAGGCAGTTGGAAACATTTTCGATTTCAACTGCTTCTCTCTCCAACTCAAGAAAATAAGGATCTCTGTTCCAAGATTTCAAGCTGAAAGAATAAAAAAGAGAAAGTAAAATTCTCTGGTTAAATAATGCATGAGTTAAGAATGACATGAGGTTAATTAGTAATGCTTAAAGAAATACTGATTGTATATTTTGATTACCATGTTAATTAATAACTGAATACTCCCCAAAGACCTTACAAGCATATAATCAATTTTGGCAAACAGTGACATTATGAAATTAATCAGAACAATGTTCATTAAGATAAATTAATGAAATATAATAGGCTGTGCCCTTCTTGTCCAGAACATTGTACCTATCATAGTCACTGACATTACTGCTCATTTCCTGGGTGAAGCTGTGATCTTAAATGCTCCTTTTTCGACAAACAAAACATGAAATGAAAATTTCCAAGCATTGCCAAAATAAAAATTTTCCTTGGTCATCAGTCATGGCTTAAATGCTGCACAATTTAATTGCATGTACTTGTTAGATACCTGGTCTTGATGAAATTGCAAAGCAAGAGAACCATTGTTGTTAAATAAATAGAAAAACTCACAGAAATACAGAGTTAGATTAAGCTCTACATTTTGGCAAAAATATGAATCGAAGAAGTTGCAACATTTTATACAAGAGTTTGATTTCTTTCTTTTGAAAGGGTAATTTTTTCCAACGTTGCAACCAGAAATAGTAATGCTCAAACTTCAATTAATTCTGGGCAATAAGGTACACCAGAAGTAGAAAGGTGAACTGCACTTTTAAATCAATTAGAAGAGAATCTATGGTTCTAAAGAACTGCTGAAAGTGGTAACCTGCAGGAGATCTGTAAATATGTCAATAATGGCAATCTGTTAATTATCTTGGGAAGTTCCTCCCAGTCAGAAAAATAGTTCCTTTATTTGGACCACAAGAAAACTTCATGTCTGACTCAAATATACCTCTAGACAGTCAGTGTGCTTTAAGCGACATATGCCACTCCTCACTGTAGTCTAAAGAAAGGAACAAGTTAATGCCATATGGCTGAATGATCCCAGGGCTTCCTAATTTTCAAGCCATCTTCTGGAGGAACACTGAGCAAGTTCTAAGGATATGGAATTCCTCTGTTTGAAACAAAAAAGGTGCACCATGAATATCTATGATCAATTGGAAATTCTATAAACCATCTAAAACCCTATCCCAAATCATTTCTCCTGCCATTCATATTTTCTCCTTACAATC
Organism: Ladona fulva; assembly: GCA_000376725.2. NCBI lineage: Eukaryota > Metazoa > Arthropoda > Insecta > Odonata > Libellulidae > Ladona > Ladona fulva. Next base: position 1,279,601 of record KZ308272.1, read on the forward strand.
ACCCTTTCTTAAGTAAAAATACCCTTTTCTATCAGAATATATGCTGAAGATTTCCAAGATTATGTACCTGATGTTAATGGTGCTGAGTAAAAGTTATGCATTATTCCTCTCTAAATAATGAGAGCTACTACAAAGTTGAGATCAAAACAGTAGATTTTGTTTCGTAGTTAATGTCATGAAGACCACCGATAAGAAAGCCTTACAATATGGCTCACTGCTAACAAAAATATGGTTATATTTTTAGCTTACTTGTATATAGAGTAATTGCAAATAGAGAAGATTTTTTACTAGAGACGATTTAAGAAAAATTATCTAACCGAGATATGATATTTTGGGTGGATGTGGAGGTACCAGAAATGAACTGAGCTGCAGTTTCAATTCCAACACCAAGTATTCCTCTTCCATCGCATTCATCTCCCTCGTAATCACACCCACAAATCAATGCTATTGCCACAAGTGCTTCACGGTTCAATCCAAGGACTTTTTGTACTACTGCCATATCGTATGCATCCACTGAAAAACCACCTATAAAATAAAAATCATATCCCTTCTTTATCAGTACATCAAAATTAAAAATAAAACTACATTCAAAATATTAAGAGGTATTTCTGACATCTTAATATGAGAACAGAGACACATTATGGAAGAAGATCACTATTTTCTGGAAGTTGAACAATAAAAAAAGGAAATGGTTAGTATATGTTGAGTAAGCCAGATCCAAGGTACAATTTCCAAAAATAAGAATTTCAGCTAATCCAAATTTTAGTTTGGATACTAGCCAAGAAATTGTGTAAAAAGGAAAAATGATTATTTTTGAAGAAAAGCAAATAAGTATGCATAAGCACCAAACAGTGCTAATGAATAATTTTGAATTACAAAGAATGGTAAAAAATGTTCAAGCACATGATCACAAATTATGGGTAAAAACATCTTCATTTAGAGGAAGTTGTTAATAAATATGACTGCAATTAAATAGAGGGGGATACTACCAGGCAATTCAAGGGGTAATTTCAAGAGGCCCAGAGAAAATTACTTCTTGTTTCGCCAAACAAAGAAGGCCCTTTGGATTCAGTTATGCAATTATTCAGAAGCATAAGTAATGAATAAATACATGAAACTACATTTGTATGTTACTGAAGGAATAAAATTTACAGGAGAAAAAGAACAGGCAAATCACACTCGAGTAACAAACTGGAAAAATAATGAGTACTTACAACCTTTACTGCTGCGAGAAGATGAGAAATTTCTGTAAACAGTAGTAGCGCCATACAAGAAGCAGTCGTTATCTTGAGTAATACAGCCATCTGCTAACTAAAAATTTTAAATGATAGATACGGGATTAATGATAAAACATGACTTTGGAGCACTTGATATTTAAAATAAAGTTATTTAGTAAAATAAAAGGATGTAATAATGATATATCGACGACAAAAAACATACCCCAGCAGCATTGAGATGGGCACACGTTGCTTCTCCTTCACCTGGGCTCTGAATATAGCAAACACCTAATGCCTCTAACAATCTACAGCACTGAAATATATATTGATCCTTGAACTGAATAATCTTTAGCTAAATCTAAAATAGATTTTATTCCCAAAGTATTCAAGAAATAATATAATTTTTATTAATTATTAGTACAGGTACCTGCTGAATCAAACTGTTGAACCGTGGTCTAGTATCTTTCACTCTAGAATTATTTTCTACCCCATTCCAAACATTTTGAATCCTTCTCCTCATTTCATTTTGTTTTATTTCGGGTGCCTTTCCTTCAAGAACGAAGACTGGACGTATACCAGCAAGAAGTAAACAAGAGGTACGGAAAAATAGATTTCTAAAACAAAATTTCGTTAAATTAGAATATATATTAGAGATAACATTACATGTCATTATTTTAAATACCTTAAATGCGGTCGATTTACAGCAAAGGTGATTGTTTGGCTATCACAAATCCAACAGCTCAAATCTATTGCAACTGTCTGGCCTTCTAATTCCCACAGAGCTTTCTTTTCGCACGTAGGTGAAAGCAGAGTCCACAATCCTTTCACTCCCATCACTCAACTTATGAATGCAATTCTCAATGTATATATTCAGCAACTTTACTACATAAGACAACAAAACTCATTTTTGGCTTCCCGGTAGTTCAGAAAGCGCGCAATACACTGCGCTTGTAGATATCGATGTAACCAAGTATCGATAAATATATTTGGTTTTGTGTAGGAAATTTTTTGGTATTTACTCTATATTGTATTTACACTGGCATGTAGACTCTTCGGTAATTTCTGAAATTCATAATTGCCAAACTTCAATCTATAATTTCAATGAATTAAGCTCGAAGTCAGTTTGATCTGTTTCATTGCTATCATGTTATGTCTGTTATGTCGACTCTGTTGTGATCTCATCAATTTCACGTGATTTAAAAAAACCATCGGCGAGAAACCAATTTCCTAGGTTCAAGAAGAAAGATATCCTGTCACTGTGTACATCCTACCTCATATTTTTAAAATGGAGGAAAGCCTTGATAAATGTTTAGAGGAAATGTTAGCACAGCTTATTATTTGAAACATTAATCATGTGAATTTGACAACTGCCAAAGATGTTAACACAAATATCTCTTCTTCACAGACATCAGCTACCCAATGTCATTGGAGTTCTGTACGCAGATAAACATGGCTTATGTTTGGGAGGTGATTCAAAATATTGTTGCTAAGTACTTATTTGCGAAATAGTTAATCATATTTTATGGTTATTCATTGTCTTTTTTGTAAATATTTTCTAGCTAAAGGATCAGCCAGCAATCAAAGTGCAGGAGTAATTACTGCCATTGCAGACCAAGCTGCGAAACTAGAACCAAATTCAAAACCTCCAGTTGTTGTTTTGGAGAGCGATTCTAAGTAAGTATTAGGTAATTGTAGTTACAAATGTATGAAGTGATGGTTAACTTATTCCAAATTACAGGCAGTGTTTCATCAAAAAAGCGGATAATGTGACGGCAGCGATCTATAAAAATATTGTTTCCAAGTGAATGGTGCAATTCTCTGATGATTTTATGGTGGAAGATATGATGGAAGTAAAGTGAGGACAATTCAATGAGTAATCTCCAAGTTTGATTGTTGAGTTTGTTTAAGGAAATAACATTTTACAAGTGATGTAAATTTGAGATCAGGATGTATCTCTTATAAAAGTTGTTATAATATATTAATATACAATCTGCCCCTTTCATTTATTTAATTAGTGCGTTATTTTATTCCTTGTATGCCTTTCTAGTCGATCACAAATTGTTTCTTTTACCCGTGTTAGTGAGTTCACTCCCAGAGGTTGACATATACTCTTAATTGAGTTTGAATAAAACTTGACTTATTCATTTGATGGATCTCATATAGGATTTGTATGAAGGTTAAATCATTGTTTAATTGATAACACTAGTTGGTACATTGCAAGATTAGCTTTCGCCCAGATTTTAATATTTATCCTGTTTATATTTAGAAGGGTATATTTTAAAGTTAGTCATTCATTTATAAATTATGATTGACCGTTTTATACATTTATCTTATAACCGTGGTTACTTGATAGTATCTTAAAAAGAGGGAAATTATCTCTGAAGCATTTAATTTTATGGTGTGATTAGGAGTCATTGACATAGTTTACAACTAGACAAGCTTTCACTTTGGCCGACTTTGAGGTGTAAAAGTGTATTTACAAGTGAGAAGATTAACGAATCAGCAAGTGAAATGTACACATTTTTAAAAGGGCAAACAGTTAAAGGGTTTAGTAATTTTAAAATAGCGATTGTACAACAATTAAAACTAATCTATGTAGATTATTAACCTTTAGTCATATACAATTAATTTTTCACACATTTTACAAGAATTTCATTAGATACCATATCCTCAAGATCTGAGTATCTTATCTCTCAAAGATGTACAATTAGAAATACCATAGTATGAAGAACACATGAAATATTAAATTTCTCCAAAGTTAAGCGCTTGAACGCACTATAGCATCCAGTAACTAATTCAATTTTGTAATAGTAAAAGCATATCATCTGGAAGGAAAATATGACTAATGCTTCCAATGATTACTGCTTTCAAAGGAAATATACCTGGAAATACTATTTTCCCTTACCCCAATACTTTGACCTTAACATGAGCAATGCCCTCCCGTTCCATAATCAGGGTTACGGAAAGCAGGGGGCTTGGGAAGACGATGACGAATCCTTTCTTTTCTCTTCACTACCTGGAGATCTGTTCTTTTGAGACATTTGTAAGATGAGTATTCTGTATGGATTCGTAATTTTTTATTTGATGCATGTTTTTAATTCCCTTACTTCTCCTACTTATGCTGCTATTACTAAAGATTACAAACATGAATAATGTAGCTTTAGTACTACATTTCCAATGACTCATGATGGATATGCCAGGTTTCTGGGTTTAATATAGGTAATTAAAGAATTTTTTATGACCGAGAAGTCTCTTAAAATGAATATATATATTAACGGATTGATCCATTTAATTTTCTAACTTACTCGGTTTCCCATAAAAATGTCCGTTATTCGCTTTCAAGGCTTTTGAAGTTGAGCTAACGATATTGCTGATAGGATTTTTCTGTTATGTTGGACTACTGTACTAATGGTTGTGAAATGATGAAACTTTCTATGTTGGCAAGATCTGCCAACTGGCCGCACAGTTGTGGTCCGAGTAGGTTGAATCTCGGTAGAATGATAAAATCGTTTTGCAAATTTTACCGATAACGTCATTATCAAAATGTTTGCTATACCGAGAGATACGTTCTGGGTCTTAAAATTTCTCATTTTACTTTGAAGCGTCCATGCTTAGTGAAGCTACTTTCTGTTATGAGCAAACTGGAAGACTTCTATGAAGACCTTTTATTATTTAAAATTTCATTGTGTTGTTTAATTATTATTATCAGATTTACAACGTTTCTATGAAGATTAGGAAGTTGTTATTATGGAGAAAAACTTCTTGAAAAGCAGCATCAAGAATGCTACGTTTAATATCTTATTCCAGGTAAGTGGTTCGTCCCGTCTCATGTTTGTAATAGTGTTGTCAGTAAACATTTTGATTTTTCGTGTATTTGAAGCGGATACTTAAAAGATGTTGATCGTTTTATATTTCCAGATCTTATTCAGAGTAATTACCTTTGTGACCAATGCAGTCGTCTTAAGACACATCAGTCATGATGTTGTTGGTATAATGAATGTACGACTACTATTGTTAGAATCAACTTTGCTGTATTTATGCCGAGAACCTTTTCGTAGGGCTTGTCTTTCAGATACAACGCATCATGTTTGGCCGCGGGTCATCAATCTCATTTGGATAGCGTAAGTGCTTTTCGTTATGAGAACAAAATTTGCAATAATGTTAATCTACTGTGCGTGCGTTATCTGAGAAAAAATATCAAAATATTACCCTCGGTAATTCATTGAACCCCTGAAACATTTGTATTCTTTCTCTGCAGTTTTCCAATTTGTTTGTTGATGTCTACAAGCCTCGGATATGTTTGGATGCATCTTCTGGAACTCCCTGGGAAGGAGTTCGCTAATGGATACATCTTTGGAGTTTGGGCTATAATCCTAAGTTGCCTTTGTGAAATTGCTTGTGAACCCCTCTATCTCGCTGCGCAAGCATTTTTGTATGTCAGACTAAAGGTTGGTAGTTATTGAGTTCAAAGTGTATGAAGTTGTGAATGTTCCTTAGGAAGATTGTACGAATTCTGTGAAATTTTGGTCATCAGTTCAAATTTCTTGTTAGTTTGATTTCCTTATTTTATCAGCGTGTCATAATAAACATCTATGGAATCTTCTGCATTTTTCCAGATGTTAATACCCTTTTTAAGCTCTTTAATTTAAATGTTCATTTTTATCATGTAACGTTTTTACAACTCATTCCTTATAGTCTAATGTTGAGTCAATTAAAACTAAACTGGCAAATAATTTTAATTTTTTCAGAGAATTAAGAATTTAGATAATTATGAACTGTTTTCAGATTGCTCAAAATTTTGTTTGAGAAGCTGGTCTGTGAAAAAAACTGTGGATTATGAAGATTAAGAAATCGCTCTTAGACATTTGTTTCCATTTATTGAGTATTATTATTGTTTTTTCTATAAATGGGACTATATTACTTGTATTATAGAGCATTGGAATTCTCTATATTGTCACATTTATTTCAATTAAGATGGATTGTAGTTCTTTCTGCTTAATCTATGTTATGATAAGAAGGCTATAATAATTCTTCAAAGATGTTTTTAACAATTTCCGTTTAGTTTTTTCCGTATTGTTTTTTTTCCACTTTCAATCCTTGTGTATAGTTTAAGTTGGATTCATCAAATGTATTTTTCATATTTTCCAATGTTTCTTTGTTTTCTTTTCTGTTTAAAAGACCATTAAACATTAATGTTAAAGCCTTATTAAAGGTAAAAAATTTTATGGTTTTTGACTGATTTAAAGGCTATGGTTAACTTTAGCAAAGTTTTCTCTCTCTCAATTTTAGGTTGTAATGGACACCATTCATGTTCTTGTAAGAACTCTTGTTTTCTCAGTCATAGTACTTCGCAATCCTGAAAATGCCCTTTTAGCCTTCTCTTTAGCTCAAATACTATCTACTCTGGTGTACAGTGCAGGCTATTATTTGTATTTTGGATGGAAGATTTACAAACAGAATGAAGAACGATTGAAAAGTAAGATCTCTGAATCTAAGAACCAAGGAGATGACTTCCCCTTCAATTCCCTCACTGACTTTCTGCCTCATAAATTGAAAGCACAGGTTAGTAAACACAGAAAACATAAAATTGCATTGTAGGGCACAGTAGTAGCATACTTAACACTTGGAGCATAGACCTCAGGTCAAGGTAGACCCAAGGTGTATGTTTTTGAAAAATATCTTTAAATATATTTTGTCAATTTGATACCCTTGTTCGTATACCTACGGAATCACATTTGGATTTCAAAATCAGCTACAAAAGTTTAATTAATATGTGTTAATTATGGTAATGTGTCATGAGAATATATTGCATTGAAGGTCTTAGAGTACCAATCTCCCTACTCTGTGTTGGGAGACTTAAATTGCCATTATGAAAGCGCTCTCGCATTTAAAACTCTGATGAATAAAAATAAATTAGATTAACTTTAACAGATTTTTAGTTTTAAACTCTAATCTCTTGATAAATTATATTACATTTTTATCATATTGTTAAAAAAAATTACTTTTCAAATATGCACCATTTTACCCTGTAATTTGGTTAAAACATCATTATTGTGCAATATTCATTCATTCCTTACTTGTTAATAAATATTGTTACTATAATTTGATTTTTACAGTCTGTACTCTGTGTGAAATTATTTAGATTCATGCTTGAAGTGTTAAAGCATTGCATATATTTTTCTATGTTAACCAACTATGTTAGAAATGCTTTCCTAAGCCTGGTGATGAACTGAAAGTTTAAAAGCATTGGTTGCAAAGCCAAAAATATATTTGTAGAAAAATACAAGTATTATTTATTATTTCATTTGTAATGGAATTCCACCAAATCTCGCTAGAGAAGATTAATTTTATGTATTGGCTGTCAATGTTATATGAAATTATTTTTAAAAGTCTTTAGTTAAAAGTTTAACTAATAAAAATTGCTTGATACACCCCCATGAAATTAATGCAGAACTCCTTTCTGTACTGACCCTCCCAGTTAGTGCAAGTTATGTAGGCTTAGTTGTTTAGTTGGTAAATTACGAGAAAATTGATTATTCAATATTTTCTAATAACTATTCTGATTCTTTGATGTGGTTCTGTATAAAAATCTATCCTAATTTATGAAAATTTCAGATTATATTTGTTATTTCAGGTCATTTAGAATAATTTAT
>KZ308272.1:1307689-1323662 GCA_000376725.2 Ladona fulva
CAATACGATTTGTGAAAAATTGCTACGATAAAAAAGCTAGTGTTACGGAAATGCTTTCGGACGCAGGTTGGGAATCCCTGAAAGATAGGAGATTAGAAGCTAGGCTTCGATTACTCGGTAAATTTCGAGACAGTGCGTTTGTGGAGGACGTTATCAATATTATGCGAGATAGGGGAAATAGATGCTAGGACAAGTCGTTTTAGGGACTCTTTCTTTCTGCGAACGATACGCGATAATAACAAAATAAGGAAATAGCACGAGCATCAGGTGTTAACACCCCCTGCCACACGCCGAAGGTGGCTTGTAGGTTATTGATGTAGATGTAGATGTAGAAATTAGAAGTGAATCGTTAATTTATGAGGTCTAAAATAAGGGCTGCATGACTACTTTATAAACTGGAAGTTTTTCATAGGTTCGGAAAGTGTTGATGCAAGCAGAATTACTAAGAATATAAGGAGATTTTAAGTGGTGTTTAATGGAGTGGAAATTCGAGGAAAAGCTAGTGAAATGCGGCAAATAAGATACTAAAGAGATGAATATTGTTTAAAAAACGAAAAGGAATTTACAGATGATGTATGAGTGTGTACAAAGGTAAGATGTGTGGAAGGATAAAAAGATTATTTTTAATAAGTGTGGGAAATATTATGCTTTATCTAAAAGAGAACTGTGCGATTGCAAAATTTTAATATTTTGTTTTAAATCAAAATTTTGAAGTTAGCAAAATTTAAAGTCATGACACCAAGTAGGTGTCACTGCACATCAAAGTCTTAATAATTGATTACCGGCAATGTTTATGGCTTTTACATTCTTGAGACTGATATAAAGAATGATAAAATTTCTTTATTTTTTTTCTAAAATAAAGTATTCCTTGGTAATTTCATCTAAGGTACAAGTAATTGGATTGCTGTCATCATTGAAGAAGTAGTGCTCCTTTGATAAGAACAATTCACAAGAGTCTCAATTGACTTGAACGACATTGAACAGAATTAAAAGTTAAATGGAGGTATTTTGTATTAGATTATCTATTACATAGATACTATTACTGAATTAAATTAAATGATTTTCACTAATGGTTCAAAATTGTGTTGATAATTTTTGTGATTTCTTGTCTTTTCTCAATTTTTACACTTTGGTTTTAATATCGTTAGCTTTTTCAGGGCTGGATTTAGACTTGATGAGGTGCTAAGCTATATTAAGTCCTGAGCTCCCCACTATTTTAAATCACGCCAGAGAATTTAAGAAAAACTTTACAATATATACATTCTTATATATTTTGATTAGGGAAATATTGTATAATATTTTAAGGAAAGAAATATTCCTTTCTACAAATGCATATTTGAATGTATGAAAACAATATTTCATTTGCAAAAATTAGGAATGTTTTGATGCCCTTGCAGATTGTGAGGCCCTAAGCTGTAGCTTATTTAGTGTTTTGCTAAATCTGGCTCTGAACTTGTTAAATTATTGTATCAGTTAGTGATCATTTCTACATAATCTTTATTTTCTGTTTGATTTTCTGTCTTTAATCTTTTATCTATTTTGCTGATTTCTCTTCCATCTAATACTTATTTTTATTTGACGTGTGATGTTTTGATTTGCTGAAAAAGTTGCATTAATGATGAAGTTTCATTGCATAGATTTCTTGTGTGGAAATTTCATTATTTTAGTGTAAAAGAAAGTTAATTTTCCTTAAATTTGTAAAATGTGGAGACATTTATTGGATAGGTAAACTAGTTTACTGCTGTTACATTTAAATTTCATATTCGATTTACTAGGTGAGTTTCTTATGTTGTTGATGGTTGAATAAATTTATTTTTCCCTTGTGCATGTCCAGTGCTTTGTTCATATTTTTCCAATGACTATGGAATCAACTTGTGTTGAAAGATGTGCATGCACATATTCAGATCGAGTTTTGAACGGCAATTATTGCAAGTTCGTTCTTTATTTTCTCTTATATTATGTGATTTTTCAATAACTGATCATTGTTTTGTATTAATAGAATGAAAAATATTTGCAATGGTCATTGAAGTAGATGTGACTGGAACATTACCCTAAAAGTTCTTATAACAGTAATTTATGATAATTATATTTATGAATTTGCTCATGCTGCATTGAAGTATATGAGAATGAATATCTTTTTATTATTTACTCTCAGGTAATTCACTTGCTAATGAAGTGAAAGAGTAAATATTAATCATAATTAATAATGTTAATTCTTGTAGTAGAATGTGCAATTTAAGCAAGTTTTATGTGTCATTTTAGTAGTTTTCATGATAGTTGTTGAGATAGGGAAGTTCAACTGATGTTGTACAAAATACTTGATTTTGCTGTTGTGGAGCAACCTTTTTATCACTCGTTAATGTATAATTCTAAAAATCCCATTTATAAGAATTCTGCATATATTTTGCATAACCAAAATATTAAATGAAGTGATTAAATTGATTAAATGAAATGTTCAGGTTTGCTGTTTCATCTACCAGAATTAAAATTCTGATATTCTTCAAAATTGATTCTAATACTTTTTAGGTATAATCATATAATGGCATTACTTTCTGCTGCCTTTCTTGGTGTTTCCTATGGATTAACCAGTGCTTTGGGTGCTGTTGGACTGGTGATTGCTAACTGCGGAAATATGATTGCTCGGATTACTCACAGGTATATTTTCTGTCATCAATACATGTTAGCATATTTTCTATGATAAATATACTTAAATACTGCATGGCAATTAGGTCCCTGGATTGCCATTTGGGTAGCGTGTTCCCCATTGGTTGGAAATGGTCCCAGGTTCAATCCCCAGTGGAGGCCAACATTCATTGGTGTTCACTCATGATTATGATGAACATAAGTAGCTACCTGAATTAAGAGGCTGCTGGTCCAGTCTTGTAAAAGCCAAATGTGGCGACACAGGAGTCAATGAGCTGGCCACATGTTTCACTCTAAGCCATATCCCTTAAAAGAATATTGTGTCAGGGCTTTACGTTAATGGATGACTGCTAAATCATTCCTAATATGAGATATATTTGAAGGGCTAAGTATGGGAGTTTTGTAATTCATCAAATTGATAAGAGGAACTATAATTTTTGATAAAGGAATATTTTGAATTTAAATCTAAAGGTTTACACTCTTTATATACATCATCATCCTTACACCTAAAGGTGGCTTGCAGGGTATTAATGTAGATGTAAACATACATTAACCATTAGGTATAATAATTTTATATAAGTATGTGGTGGTTTATTCATTACATATGTAATGTAATATATCATTACAGATGCAGTGGTTTAAGGATGTGCTGGAGCACAAGCTTGTCCTTAATATCAGCTCAATCCCAGTCAATATATTTCATATATTTTAATTTACATTTTTAGATTTAGTCAGCTATCTAATTAATCAGCTTCTAAGTGTCAGTCCTAATGCTAGAAATATTATTGAATTTCTTTGCCAAAAATCATATCAATGGCATGAAAGAATCAGGTAAGTGTGGCCTTGTAGTTGAGAAAAGTTTTAACATATTTCTAGAAAAAAAGTGATTAAAAATATTAATTTTAGCTCTTTCTTAAACTTCATTGTTAAATATGTGGAATTATATGATAACATCATGATAATTTTTCCTTTTTTGCAATACCATGTAATATCTTCATTCTATTCACATGGCAGAAGTTAATCATTATATTCAAAATTTTTATAAACTTAAGAAACCCCTTGTCATTATAACTGCAAATATTCCCCTTCCCCATCCTAATACATTTTATGAGTACCTAAGCCGTTGGATAATTATGCAGGATTTTATTTTGAGACATGCTTAGATCTGACTGAAAGTGGTTGGTTTGACTAGAAATTTGTTGATTTGGGTCTATAATTTATTTTTAACTTTGTCAAAATATTGATGAAGGTTTCCTGTTTTACTGAGGGTAAAGATTTTCAGGTTTTAAGTTCAAGTGAATCTCCTTTCAAAAAAAAATTCAGGACTTCTTCAATTATGCTCCTAATCAGACTTATACAATCTTATTAGGTGTAAAATAATTTTATATTCTACTATTTCTATGCATCAAGTAAATGCATTATGAGTTAATTTCACACATCTAATTAACTATTGTGTAAGTTCAAGAAATGAGCTCAAATGTGGTAAGCACATTGATAGACTCTTGGTAATGAAAATAGTGTGCTATGCTTTACTTGATATACGAGGTGTGATTAAAAAAAGCAAAATTTTTTAATTTCCTGGGCTGTATAATTCCAATTGTCAAATTTTTTTTGTTTATTGGTATACATGTCCCTAATTTGCATTGTTAAGGGCAGCCATTTGAAAGCTTAGTCTATTGTTGGCAGTCAAAAAGGTTATGTATGTTAGGAACATGTATACCAATTCACAGAAAATTTTTTTTTCACAATTTAGATTATACAGCCCGGGAAATTTAAAAAAAATCTGCTTTTTTTATCACACCTCATATGAACTGATTGTAATATAAGTGGTTTAAAAAAAGTCCGCTTTTGAGTTAAATTGAGAAAAGCAATTATATAACTTTAAAGTATTGTTAAGTTTTCATGGAAGTTAAATTTTTGTTTTTATGATAAAATATCCAGAAGTTTTTCACAAATTTTAAGCTTAGTTGTTTTTTTTCAGTTGGCTAAAATGCAAATCATGGAATATCTTGTAGGAAAAACAGTGGACTCACCATTTTTATAATAAATGCTCCATAAACCCTTAATTCTTTTTTAAACAATACTTCATTTATTGTGTTTAATGTTGTAATTATTTATTTGTGAGTTCTCATCAAAGAATGTTAAGTTAAAGAACTTTCTGTTGTTAGTTGAAATTGCTGAAACTTTGGCTGTCTGTTCATGTTGTTATTTTTTGTTTCTAGTCTTTTTTTTATCCAACGACGCTATTCTTTAATAAGAATGAGAAGTCCTCTTTATAGCCTGAAACCTGGATGGATCTTCCTCACCTCTCTCCTGGGATCTTCATTTTTGTGTTTTATGTCTGAGGTGAGTCATTCTTCGCTTATCCTGTTTAACACATGTATTTGACTTGGTTCCTATGTTTTATAGTTACTCCTTTATCATTTATACATCCTGTGTTTTAATTTATTTAATCTGTAACTTATATGATTTTCATTAATATGCATGTCATGTTCCTTTATTAGATGTTTCTGCTGTCAGATTTTTTATTTTGGTTATTATAGTTTAGAGTTGAATAAAAGCTTAGCTAGCAATCCCTAAGAAAAACAGGTTGCCCTGACTTACAGCATGTTTCATCCTATGTTTAACAATATAATGCAAACATTTTTGTTTGTGTCTGATTGGTATTTTATCACAGGTTGAATGGAAAAAGTGCCTTCTTTTTTCCTGCTCCTTAACAGAAAGCTTACTTTCAAATTTAATTTCTCCGATCATATTCATCCAATAAAAACAAAATTTTAATATAATACTTGAATACTTACTCTTGAGTGAAACAAAAAGTTTCTGAATACTTTCTGTACACATTAAAAATTTGTTATCGATTTTTTCAGACAACTTTTTCCCTGTAATGGATGGACGTAGAAATATGAACTTGGTCTCGTAACAAAGCTCTTGGTAGGATTTTTTTCAAGTTTTAACTTACATTAATCATGACATAGTAATTTATTTTATATGAATTTCTATTTAGCAGGACAGAAAGCTTGTGATACTTAGAAGATAAATGTCTGCTATGTTGTAGCATTCACCAGTCTCTTCTTATCTTTTAATATAGTATTACATAAGCTGAGAAACCTCAGAAACTCAGGCTGGGATGGGTGAATGCAACGACTTTGCAGGCATTCTTCCTTGTATAGCAAGCTTTTTGTCCCTTTAAAATATAAATTTTTATAAAATAAAGTCATAGTTATTCACAGTAGAATGTGAAATACAGTTATTTCTCCATTTTATATTATGTTGCATTAAATATACTGTGGGAAAATTATAAGTGAAAGCTTAAATCAGAAAAGTAAGAAAAAATTAACCTAAACAAGGTATTTCACTTGTGTGTTCACATGCTAACATTGCAAAACAAAACGCTTATAGACACTGGCTTTCATGGCAAGGTAGCTGGTACAGGACATTTGGAGAAATTTGGGTGTCTGTCTTTTTTATATCTAGGAGTAAATTTGGAAAATCTGAGCTCATTTCTCTTATTTAGTGTCTTTCTCATTGCAAAGTACTACTGTGTTTGACTTACCATAGAATAAAAATACCATAAATTGCTGAAATGTTTACCATGACATCTGCTATGATTAGCATACTGCTTACTAGAAATTCACAGCGATAAGTATAGTAAGAAATGATTAAACTAAAGGAATTTGGCTTAAATCTGTCTTATTTATGGCTCTGATAATCTTAAAACTACTGTGATATGAGTGTTACTGACTAAAGGCATTTATTTTGGTTCTCCTATATGGATGCTATGGTAATTGTGATGCTTAAGATGATTGTGTCCACTTAAACAGTCCTTTTCTACTTATACCATTGTGGAATATTTGAATGTCTTTAGCTTCTATTTTCACAAATATGCTATTAATTTTGCATGTTATGAATTGTGTAGTGAAGTAAGTGCATGGTTCATTTTGTCATTTAAATGAGAAAAAGCAGAAAAATTCCAACTTAAAAGTCATGGCAATAGTTATGCTGCTCCGTAAATTAGGTACCTGCAGTATTTGCTTGTCACCCACAGGAAAATATTAGAGGAAATTATGTCAACCAACCTTTGAGCTGATGACTGCATAGATTTAGAAGTTAATTTTACAAATCGACATAGGAAGAATTTCCTTGCATTGTATGTGAGAAAAATTATATTATACCTTGTGATGTAATTCAGAAAGCAATGTGCTGGAATACATATTTGATTGAAAAGTTTGTAAATTTTCCTTTTTAATGAAATGTTGCTGCATAGAAAAAGATCTTCTCTTTCTTGCAAACCCAACCAGAAAATGCTGAGTCAAAAACATTCAGCCAGAGACCTACAAGTATTTTACTGCAGGGAATGTGTGGTTTTATGAGTAGAGGAAGAAAGTGAGTGGACACTAAGAACATCTCCTTTTAACTGGGACCTTGCTAGTATTTTTTTCTGATTTGAATCATGCAGATGTATTGACTATTTCATCTTGGTATTTACTCAACTTAAAATTTATGCAATTTGTAAAGGTTGTCAATCTCCAAAATAGCTAAATTGGGACTGATAGAACTAAATACTCATTACAGTATACATATATTCCTCTTATAAACAATAAACCTTTCATTCCTGCAATACCCAAAATTCTATGACTTGAGACATTGAAGTTTTAAGTAAAAACTTAACAGCTTACTTTTTTGTTTTGAACTCATCTAGTGGTTTTATTTATTGTGTTGTTTACAAATTACTTTAAATCTCAAATAAATATGAGTCTACAAGGCATTAACCCATTGGCTTAAAGAGCCGGCAATCCGCTGGCCAACCGTCCTGGGCTTTTAATTAAAGAGCCGGCAATTTGCTGGCTTTGTGCACTTCTCTATTCCTTCTTCTCTCCTTGGTGCATGAATTGAATAGTTAATAATTTTCTTTTACCTAATGATAGAAAATTGTTTGTACTCTATTATACACCTGGACATCAATTTTTACTGTCCAAAGATATCACTCTGTGCAATTACTAATTTTGCGTCGTTTTCAGTCATGCAGCATCCGTTATTTCATATCTCTTTTCCCAATGCTCTCCAATAAAATTATCTTATTCTGACTATGCTAACTCAGAATGAAACTGGCATTATTAGATCCCAAGCGAATGAGTCGCTTTGTCTTCAAGAGTTTTGAGGGTGAGGTGTTTATGAGTCCCTAAGTGGATGGATAGCCATCGAGTCACCTTGCTACAGCAATGCTTATCTTTCAGGCTTCAGAAACATCAACGCAGCTAAAAACCTTCTTATTAGATATACATCCTTGTTACAATACACTGCATTGTGTAAAGATCTCTTTTTAGATGCTCTGATGAGGTTAGAATGTTCAGTTCTTCATCTTCAAAGGTACGCAACGCATCTCAAAAAATTTGCCTTCATTTTCACCAAAGAAGATGGAAAAGGATTTTAGTGAAAATTCTGTTCTTTATGAAAGTGAAAGTATTAGTGGTAGCAGTGGAGACGATGATAATAAATTGATATATATAGTGCTTCAAGTGGGGAAAGGTTCAGTAAAAGTTTGAGCGAGGACGAATTGGAATTAGAGGAGCCCGTTTCAAAGAAGTCAAGAAGGAATGAGTTGAACTGGACTCGTAATTCTAACACCATGAAGGAATTCAACTTCACTGCTACACCAGGTGTGAATGCTCGAGTTTTGAGAAAATTGGAGAAGAGTTGTGATGAAAGAGAAATATTTTTACAGTTTTTAGAAGATGATTTTTGGAATTTTCTTAGTGAGGAAACTGATAAATTTGCCTAAAGGGAAATATCTAAAATCTCCCACAACGTCCAAAACAGATTTTACAAATGAGTGGTTTGATGCAACAGCGGACGAAGTGAGAGCATATTTTTCATTGTGTGTGTTGATGGCTCAAGTAAAAAAGAACAAAATCCAAAAATACTGGAGCCCACGGAAAGTGACTGAAACCATTTTTTTGGGAAAGTAATGCCTTACCAACGTTTCTTGCAGCTTTCAAATATTTTGCGTTTTGTTGACAACTTAAAATATTAGATTACTTATGACTTAAAGTATTAGATACTTATGACAAACTGAGGAAGATTTCACAGATAATTGATTATGTCAACAAAAAAATTCAGATTATGTACAGCCTGCAAAGAAACTGCTGTTGATGAGAGCCTGATGAAATTGTGTGGTAGACTGTGTTATATACAGTACAATCCAAATAAAGCAGCACGTTTCAGGATAAAATTTGTGAAAGCTCCTCAAAATACTGCATGCAGTTTTCCATTTATACTGTTAAGAAAAAGGAAATACCAAAAGACGTTCCTTCCAGTGAAGCAGTTGTATCGGAGCTAATGAAACTGTACCTGCGCATGGACTATACAGTAGCAATGGACAACTGGTATTCTTCCCCTGATTTATTTCAAAAACTGGCAAAAGAAAAAACCAATGAGTTGGTTACTATGCATGTAAATAGAAAAAACATGCCAAAAGTATTCAAAAAAATGAGTTTGAGAAAAGGTAAGGCCAAGGTTTGTAAGGTAAGTACAGTACAGCAAAGGAGTAGCTGCCTTCAAATGGAAAGACGAAAAGGACGTCCATTTACTATCTACCTATCATAAAGATCTTGAGATGATGAAGACGGGAAAATTATCGTTTAAAACAAAAGAAGCTGTCGTCAACCAAAAATAGTGATGGACTTTATATTCAAATGAACGCAGTATACAAACAAGATCAGCAGTTAGCGTCATTCCCGATTATGTGTCATTATGCCAAGGGTTGCCGCAAGGTTTTCTTTTATGTGATGGACATGGTAGTCTATAACACGTATGTGTTATATAAGAAAATAAGTGGGAAAAGAATACAGTTTGATGATTTTAGGGAGGATCTATCAGAAAAAATTTTGGAGGGTGTGAAGCTACCCGAGTACATAGGATGCGGTCATCCTGCATCTGGTCCATCACCCATGTGCTTTCAGACTGCAAACTGGGGTCATTTCCCTAACAGAATACCGCCAAACCCTGTAAAGAAAAACCCTTCTAGAAATTGTGAGATCTGCAAAAGAAAGGGGGGAAAAAAGTGAAAGTCGGTGGGAATGTGAGCAGTGCTATGTTGCTATTCACCTACCAGACTGCTTCAAGATCTATCACACTAAATCTGTGTGAATGTAATCCTACAATAATTATTTTTTTTTATTTTTAGAAGTACGAAATTTGTTTAACGATTAGTTTAAATGTTTTACGCTAGTAAACAACCGTAATTAGAAATAAAAATAATTTTTCCTAAAGAATTGTTACTCAACTGTGCTATTCATTGCTTTCAGATTCCAGGCACAATCAAATGACTACAGATCCTAATCTATTTACAGCATCATAATTAAAATTTCAGAGAATAAGTAATGCATAATTTATATTGTAAATATATAATTTAATTTGGAATAATTTATAACAAAATTTAGAAAAATATGAACAATTTGAAAAGTTTATAATAATAGTGTTAACAATTATAGACAAAAGGAAAAAACATAAATATTCCATATAGTATGTTCTTTACTTCTGTTAAATTTCATAAACACTGCTAATATAGTTAATGAGAGATTAAATTTTTATTAAATGATGATTATTGTAGAAATAAATCGTATTTCCTGTACCTCGGTACTGAAAAAAAATCGTAAGCCAATGGGTTAATGACTACATTAATTTAGCTCAGCATTAGTTGCCGGATTATTTAAATGCTTTTTATTGAACTTGGAAAATAACCTCCTTTTGTTTTTAATATTTTGCAGTGGCATATATATGAGAGCAACAAGATTGCTCATTTTGGGGTAGGTGTATTCTGCCTGGTGATTACCTTGGCAGCCCTTTTGTGGGATGAACGACAACTGGCAATGTTTGCTGTCAGCAAGTGGAGGGAGCACAAAGACAAGAAGAAAAGTCATTGACGTCAAGGGAAAGTAGAAATAAATTGAGCTGTGTATCTATTGTAAATTAATTTGAATTCAGAATCCTGTTGAGTAATGATAATACATATCATAAGGTCTCAAACGGCAGAATTCTGTTATTAAACTATTAAATTATTTATTCAGAATTTTATTTTATTTATCTTGGAGGTGTTACATGCGGAAAGGACTTTATTTCTCATGAAATGTCTTTTTATTGTTGGACTTTAGACATTTTTTTTTCTTTGATTGTAGAAACCTTTTTGATAATTGTTCAGTGTCTCAAATTTCAACCCATTTGAGACTATTGAGTTATATTTTAAAGATTTATCAAGTTGTATGTCAATGAATTTGTCTTGGATTATTTAAATATGTTCAAATTTTGGCTGGATGGAATTCCACGTGATTGAGTATGATTATCATGGTTGTAAGTTGTTATTCATCCTATGTATCATATTTATTTCATTGTTCCTCATGCAAAGTGTCCATATGAAATTTTATGCAGTACTATGTTTGTTTCAGTGAAATGCTATGTATATAGTAGTATCAATGGAATGGAATTTAGAATGTGAAAGCAGTACTAAATTTGTATTGAAGTCATGAGTTTTCTTATTAATTTACCTCATTAGTCAATTTGATATCTATTTCATCCCTTCCAGGTTTATCCCTTAAGCATATAAAGAAGGCAAGTAACAAAAATGATGAGGAATGATTTACTTATCATTTATCCTTAGAAAAACAAGAGAAGTTTTTGTTTAAGGTGGTAATTTAGCAGGAAGTTTCCTGTGTGAATGTTTTTGTATTTTTAAGTAATTTAGTAATTACGTAAACATTTTATAAATTATTAAACCTGTTTTTCTCAGTTGTTGTTTTTTCTGTTAATCCAATATAATTTTAAAATCATATTTTCAACTGAATATTCATTCCACTTCAAATTTGTTATTTGATTGGTCTTGAGGAAATATTTATTGGAAATTGGCAATATCCATTTTTATAGGAGGCTCAGCAATGTATGCATGTAATGATTTTAATGTTACATTTAAAGTATATTGGGTAAAAATTTTTTTGCTGATGTACAATTCTTTTTTGATGAATTTTTCTCAGAATAATATAAAATTTAGAATTAGTTGCAAACTTATTCATTTTCCTTTGTTTACCTTTATCCAAAGAATTTCACAGTTTTGGACAACTTGCAATCATTTACTAGTTTTTCTATTTGTATACGAGTTTAGAATGCATACCCTGTAGCAGTGCATTATTTATGAACACTAATAGGATGTTATTTTTTCAAACTATTATATTATAGAAGCTTCTTCCTTGACAGCATGAATTGAAACTTATAAAAATAACCTTCATGACATTTTTTATTGCAAGGGTCATATTTAATGAATGAATAAGTTTTAAAAGTTGAGCAAAATAACTTACGGGGTATCCTTGAAAAGATATTTCTTGTCATGAATTTTCTCATGTAAGTTTCAAAGATCTATCTCATTTGACATAGGGGCTTAATTCTGAATGTTTTCATTTTCTATCAATTTTTCTGTTTAGTGTAAATAGTCTTCAATTTTATCCATAAAATTTTTGTGAAATTAGCTGATCAAAGGCAAACTTAGTGTGCGATAAAAACTAGTGAAGCTTGTAAAAAGGTTTCTTGGGTTTCCGACCAGGTAATTTCTGGAAACATTGCTGTTGCCAACGTTTCAATGACAATCTCTGTCATCTTCCTCAGGGCTGCTCCAAGGTCCTGTTTTCTCCTTTTGGTTGAAATGGATAAAACCATCTAGGGAAAATTTTAGAGATATACAATGCCAATTGTGTATTTATGAGTAAGCGGTGGGAATCTTGAATGTATGAATAAATACTTGAGTGCAAATGGAAAAACCTTTCCAGCAGTAGGGATGATTTTTCATCAGATCAAATAATAATATTATATTACATCCCAGGACATTTTCCAGATCATGTATAGGCAAAGTCATATATCAAGTTTACAGTATTAGAGCAATGTATACATAATGTTAAGATATAAAAAAATACGGAAAGGTTTATATGTTTATAATTAAATGAATTAGGATAAAAAACTATTTACATATTTACTTTCAGAATAGAAGCAGTTTTTCATCAAGAAAACTTGTAGGAGATGTTTAAATTTGTTGGCCTCAGCTATTTTGATATTTTTGGTAAGTTTATTGTATAGGATACTTCCAGTGATGGGGCTTAATTGTAGACCTTCAGATAGTGTGGGCATAAATTTATATTTTGTTCGTTTCTGATGTTATGGTCATGTATGTCACATTTTAGTTTTATGTTAAATAATTCACCATTCTCTTTTAAGAATATCAATGTATAGTATATATACATACATGGGAGAGGAAGAACAAAGTTTTTTTGAATAACTCTCCACAGCTGTCTCTTTTCCTGGCTCCAGAAATAATTATGATTGCCCACTTTTGTAATTTAAATACTATATATTAAGCTATCTGGCTGATTTGGCATACTGCATTTATTCAAACTATGACATAGTGATTAAGTATCCAAGTTGATTCAGTGGACTGAAAGAGGATATCTTCAATTTTTTATCTTGAAGTTATTAGGAAGGTAATATAATTAATTATATAATATAATTGCCTTAGTTTAAAAAAGCTAACAAATCTAAAATTTCCTGATGAAAAACGAATATCATAAATAAAAACAATACTTACGAACTGCATTGATAATCATTTTTAAGACGTTTCATGCTATAATAAGAGGTTATCCTTAAAAAAATAATCAATAATGGTGTGCAGACTTCCTTAAACAACTTCTGTAAGGTTATTAAGATATGAGAAGTGTTTTATGTGGTATATTTCAACATAAATGAATTGCATTAGAGCAAGGTCTAAATGTGACATGAACACAAAGACGTGATGAACTTGAAACTTTTAGTTCAAGGCATCTGGCATTTAGTTCTCCAGAATGACCTTCTTTGAGAGGATTTTTGTTCAAATACATTTCCGTAATTTATTAGGATAAAATCACCATTTATTATCAAGAATATATGTATCATGTATTTTCATTTTTACGCGTTTCTCATTATACAAAGGAAAATCTTAACAGAATTAAAAAAAAGGAATTTTCTGGTCTTATTTCTAAGCATAATCTTAAAACTATGGGTAGATGATGTGATGCTTCAGTAATTTTGCGTATTCCTGCACATCGATCACCTTTTAAGTGAAGGCGTCCGCATATTCTCACCATCCATATCAACCTCTTGAGGGAAATCGAGAATTTATGAAACGTAACATCTCAAAGTAATCTAGACTGGGAAGTCAGGCTAGATGAATGATAATTCCTTTCTTTTCATTGGTGTAGATCATCTAATTAATATTAGGAAAAAAAAAGATGTTAATATAATAAAATTTTAATGCCGTTGTGAGGATAATAAGGGAGACAAGGAAGCTTATGTAATCTGGAAAACCATTAGGTTATAAAATGTTCCACAAAAAGTACGCTAATGAAACCAAACCTTTAACTGCAGAAACAACTTCATTTCTTTATGTCCATTGCAGTGCTTTACACCATGACTGTCGTACAATGCGTTAATAATTAAGTTATATTGCTGAATTGAAAACAAACAAATTTAACGATGGTACAAAATAAAAGAACTCCACGATCTTAAATTTCAGGGAAACAAAGAATAATCTCTCCAAAACTCAATGTACACTGTAAGATTACTTAATGCTCAGTGTATCGACGCTCATCAACAGTGAACGAACACGGAGAAAATTTTACTGTAATCGAAATGAAATAACAATATTTGACGTACTAATTAAGCGAAATTTCCTGATAAGTTATTGTTGTCAAATACAAATTTAGGCGGTTCCCGACGCTTTCAACTGTCATATCGCATTCGATGCTATTTTGCTTGAACATCCGGGGCTTTTGCGCTGAACAGCTGCGCAAATAACCTGATTTCATCAACCATAAATTTCCTAATAGAGATTCTGCTAGAAAGTGTAACGTAAGTAAACATTGATCATTCTTAGGAAATGTGTATTATAGCAAGGAGTTGGATAAGATGTATTGTGTTCTAGTTTTGTTTGTCTTTCGCTTTTAATATTGAATTTTTGTTTTGTTTTTACTGAATCGCGACAACTTCGTTATAAAGGTCTCATTACTTCCTTCTCTTTTTGAGCGTCTGAAAGTCGTATTCGTTCTTAAGTAGTTTTTTAGGAAGAAAAATACTGTCTACTCATTTGCTTAGAAATTCGAAAGAAAAGTTCATAATAATGGGCGGCGGCGCACGAAGGAAGTATTAGGTATGGATCTGATTAAAACTACCAACATGGCAGTTTGACAACCTGGCGAAGAACGGTAAAAAGCAATTCTTTGAGCCATGTATCTTTGAATAAATTTGGATGGGTTATGATTCAATCGTGAAGAGTGGTTCAATTTTAATTTAAAATACGTAATATTTAATTAAATGCGATGATAAATCATTAGTTGATTAGGTAGTACTACTGTCAGGTCTGAACTTGCCTTGGTTCATAACAACATATACTCTGTAATTATAGTAGAACAAACCGTTTTTTGTGGTTTTAGTATAATTTTAAATAACTTTTTTTATAGCATAATTTTTATTTCCTCTTCATAGTTTTCAATTCTTGCCCGGGGGTAACTGTCGTGTATTTGACATCGACGTCTTTACCTATTTTGGTGTTTATTGTAAGTGCAGTAAAACGTAGCTAGAGTATTGCGCTATGATTGGGATATAATATTTTTCATACCCTAGATTAGAAAAATACATGAGACTTACCCGTTATTAGTCGTTCTCATTATTTTATTAGTTTGTGAAGTACGTAATGAAAATTTATTTCGCATATGTTGTAGATTGATTTATTTCATAGCGTTTAGAGTAATGTTAGCTGGTAGTAGGGAAGGCAATCTTAATGTTATGTTCAATCATTTGTTTGACAGTCGAGCAGTATTTTCCAGAAAAAAATGTCAGTTCTCAACCAAAGTGGAGATGAGCAAGTCGAGTGCCCACTTTGCATGGAACCTCTTGAAGTGGATGATCTCAACTTCTTTCCTTGCACTTGTGGATATCAGGTATGATCAAATTTCCGTTTGATTACAAAATTATCGGAATTAACTCCGTCGTATGACTTTTTCCGGGATCCTTGAGAATCATTTCCTTTTTTTAACTCACTGATCATGATTATGATAGTTCTTATTCGAACTTTAACTGGTGACGTGCTGTAGCATACTATAGAGTATACATTATTGAAAAACCCTAGTCTCAATTACGATATAATGGTGGTTTATTTTTGTTAAGCTTCGTCGTTATACAACTATTGTATTGTTGCTTATAAAGTATATGACTGATACATTTCCGTTTTATCGCTTTAGACCAAATTTATTCTTATATATAT
>KZ308272.1:1323780-1345822 GCA_000376725.2 Ladona fulva
TATATATATATATGAACGAATCAGAGTTTTAAACTTATATATATATATAAAAGTTTAAAACTCTGATTCGTTCAAAATCAAGATGATATAATTCATAAGCCTTGGTTGGCTCCATTTGTAATTGTTTTGATTCTACATCTGTTCCGCGAAAGGTAAAGAATTTGATAACCTGTCAATAAAAATAAGATAGCTATATTTCAACTAACCTTAACTTTTACTGAAACTTCTCCAATTCGTGAGAAATTCATATAGATCAACAAAGTGTACTATGATTATGCCAAACGATTCCTCTTGGTTTATGTTGTAATAACTTTGATATTCCATTATAGATTTGTCGGTTTTGCTGGCATCGGATTCGAACAGACGAAAACGGTCTTTGTCCAGCTTGCCGGAAGGCATATCCAGAGGACCCAGCAGATTTCAAACCGCTCACTCAAGAAGAGGTATGAATATCTGCTATTTCATGTCTCCTAATGAAACCTACTCCTAGAAAGCATTGTATGCTTTTATAATATATCATAATTAATTGATTTATACTCAATCCCCATTGTATTTTTCCTGTCTTTTAAAGAGTGGCATGAGACTTGAGCACCCACTGCTATGAAAACTGTAGTTTGATAGTAATAGTTCTTCAGTACTAAAGATTTTAAAAATCATAAAACACAAAAGCTCATCTATTATCTCTAATTCTAGGTCTACCCAAAGTGGTAGTTTGTCTCAATGCAAAGTATTTGTTCTGAACATAGTAATTACTAAATGAAATAAATGGCTTTGAGTATGTAATATTAGACTGAATGAACCTACTGAA
This sequence comes from Ladona fulva, assembly GCA_000376725.2. Classification (NCBI taxonomy): domain Eukaryota; kingdom Metazoa; phylum Arthropoda; class Insecta; order Odonata; family Libellulidae; genus Ladona; species Ladona fulva. Next base: position 1,324,589 of record KZ308272.1, read on the forward strand.
AGGTAGAAAACTTACATATGAAATTATTATATTTAGGGTTATAAGATTGAAGCTGACAAATTTAGCTTCTAATCAAATCTCTTTTATGGGGAAATCTAAGTTACATCATAACAAATGCTGTGCTTTTCTTTGAGTTAGGTTGCAATCTGTTTTGCTTTTATACAGTCGCTTTTGTAAGTTTCTGTACAAAAAATTTGTCAAGTAGTGAAAATACTACAGTATCTTATTTTTTCTGTAGGGACTGATTCATACAGTGAAATCTAGAGACTGTGCTTGTGTTTTGTTGTTGTGCCTTTAGGTTCTAGAATGGAATTTCCTTTGGTTCATGGAAGAGACTTTGTTCCTCTCTTGAGAGCCTTTGCAAGTACTTAGCTGAGATCATGGGAGTAGTGCCATCTAAAAGTCATCTATTTCACTTTGCATTATTTTAATACCAGCAGAAACTCTGAAGACTCATGAATGTTAATTCTAAGTGGAGATGTGTGAGAATTCCTGATGATACCTCAGTCTTCAATATCCATTTGTTTCTTGGGTCGTTTCACCTTTACTTTTACTTTTTTACTTCCCTTACGTTAATAGATTCTGCACTGATACATGGCTCTATATGTGTCCCAGCACTGGATTTAGTCTGCGTGTCATAAATGGAACCCAAAATTTGGATTCGTTTAAGGTTTGCTTAGAATGAAGTTGTGCTCATCGTTCGTTCTAGTTTGACAAATATTGGAAGTTGAGGATTTTGACAGTTGACAGTTTTTCATAATAAAAAGTGACTGGATTTTAAATTTTTGTTATATTTTTATGACTGCCCTATTGAGGCTTACAAAATGATTGTTACATCCTCTCTAACATGGAGAAACTTTCTTTCAAATTTGTTATAATAATTAAGTGAAAATTATTTTTGAAAAAAAATAGAATTTCCATATTATCATATGGTTTTTGTCAAAGGAAAATTATAACTTATCGTTTTTTTTTCAATCTATAAAATAGAATATAGGGTGTTATCACCAGTATAATTTCTTTCTTTATCCTTCGTTTAAACGTAGTGTTTCAATGGAGTTCTGAGACAATATAGGGGAATTTCTCTAGTAAATGATAGCATAGCTGTAGATATTGAATACCTTTTTTTTGTCTAGAATATTTCCTTGAATCTCTTCAGCAGGGTTACTTCAAATAATATTTGTTGGAAGAATGTATTATAAAGTAATGTTAAAGTGGTTCATATTTAGTAACTTTCAGAGGACTAAAAATTTAGTTGATCTTTTGATGCCTCAATTATGAGAATAAATTCCCTGTTCTGAAATTGTATCGATCCACTTCCTTTGTTTATGCAAAATGACAGGTAGAGGTGAATGTTTTGTACGGACAGAATCTTTACTAAATGTTAGGATATCATTTGTATTTGATCATGATTTGAAAACATTCCATTCTCAATTCTTTCTGTAAATGTTGAAATGAAGATAATTAGGAGAAGCCTGTATCTAAAATTTTGATCCTTAGATGAACTGAGAATACTTAGAGCATTATTTCTATAGAAAATATCTTGGTAATAAGTAAATGACATTATTAATATAAATTTTGCATTGACTTTTCTTGAAAGTAGTACATGAGAGGTTAGGCACTTTATGGTATAGAATAATTACTCAAACAAAGAGAATGATAATCATTGCTAGGTTTCTTTGGCTTATCAAAATTTAAAAAATTGTTGGTGAGGCTCTTTTATTATTTTTGACAAAATGTCTCAGTGGATGTGTTTTTACTTAGGAATGTAACAAAGTGTTGTCCCTACTAAATGGTGTAAATATTTGAAACCAACAACTTCAGTCAACTTAATTCTTTTAAGCATGTTTCCAAGTCATTTCTTGGGATATTGACGTCATTTAAAATTGCGCTGTTTGATGCAAAAGAATGTGTGTAAACTGTTTTATTCTCCCTTTTCGTTAATGGTAAAGGTTGTTTGGTTAATTATTAATATTTAGGGAACAAGATGGATAATAACTGGTATCCAGAAACAGTATGGCTTTTAAACATAAGAAAAATCAATATTAGTATTGATGAAAGTTAATCTTGGTGTAAGAAATTTTCTAATAATATGATTTGTTTCGGTATTATGAAGATGAAAAATCCACAATGTAGCTAGGACAGGTGTCTCTCTCAGTCATTATTGATTCTTAAAATGTTTGTGAAGTAATGGTTTATGTCAAAGTAATGTCTGGCTTTATAGATTTCACATGCGGCATGTTGGTTGTGTTTAGAATTACAAAGATATCTGTTGCAATATTACATTGAAGCTAAAATATCCATTCTGTTTGACAAAGTTTGTTGTAAACAAGCTTGTAAGAGATTTATCAAGGGTTGGGTAGTATTGGGTGATAAGAAAATGCCTAGAAAGAAATGGTTAGTCATTCTTACCTCTTTTAGAAATTGATGAAATTAATTAAGATGCTGGTTGAATAGAAATTATTCTTGGTCAAGTTTTTCCTCTGTATATAAGGTCTTGCCATATTTAGTTTCCTGATTCATATAGTGTTTGAGTTCTCATTACAAAGAACTCCAGATACTGCTTGTAGAAAAGTAGTGTGTGTGACCAGTCAGCTGTAGAGGGCAAGGAACTGACCCGGACAGAATTTTATCTAGGGAAAAAGTGATTATACTAATTGAAACCTACACCAGCTTTTTTGGACACACATCACTGTTTGCTACCTTTAAATTCATTCTCTCATATATTGGCAATATAGATTTCCATTAGGAATTAAACTTAGGATCTTCTTTTCTTAAAGTTGTATGTTTAATCTTTATGACCTACGTAGTTGATGAATCATTATTACTGTTGAGATTTTATTTGAACTGTTTGAGATTGAGCTTTTATTCTTCAGTTAGTGATTAGTTGCTTAGATAAATGCAGCCGGGCTCCCGGATAGCCAAGTGGGCAACGCGTTTGACTTCGGTGAATGCGATCCCGGGTTCGATTCCCGGTGGGGGCCTACGTGCGAAATGACCAATGCTGTTGAAGCACTTTTAACAATACTACTACTACTACTACTATAAATGCAACCTCATTAGTTTGCTTTGAAATTTTTACAGAAAGCAATTTTTTTGTGACTACTGCTTCACATTATTTTTAGTAATGGCTTTGGATTGTTTAATCTGTGATTTTCTTACTGATGCAGTCTATTCTAAATTATTTTTGGAATTGCTGTGTTCTACTAGATATTTCCTTAAGATGCTTGTTGAAATCTTTGAGGATGACAGAAATATTTTGTGGAAAACCCAGGATATGGTTTGGTACTTCCCTAGAAAAAGGATATTCTTTTATAACAAAACATATCAAGCAATACTTGGTGGAACATCTCCATAATTTATAAATAATAAGGAAACAAAGTTTGACATAGTCCACTGATGAGAAAAAACACATATATGACTGGTTTTGAGGTAATAACCTCATCTGGCAGAGCTGGTAGGAGACAATATTGAAAGGGAGGGAAAGAGAAAAGCTTTTTTTTCCTAGTATTACTTGATAAATTTTGAGACAATGCTTTTGCGGAGAATTTATTCAATATTATGTGACCCCCCTGCTATTTGGCCGATCCGACTATGAAAAAATAAGGGAAATAGATGCTAGGACAAGTCATTTTAAGGAATCATTCTTTCCACAAACAATACGCAATAATTACAAGATAAAGAAATAGCTCGAACATCCGATGTATAAAGGCGGATGATAAGTATTGATGTAGATGTAGTTATGTTGAATGTGATGAAATGTTGACATACCATGGTTTTCATTTTTGCAGATAGCTAAATTGAAGGCTGAGAAGCGACAGAGGGACTCACGTAAGAAGAATAAGTTGTCTGAAGGAAGACGACACTTGGCCAATGTGAGAGTGGTGCAGAGTAATTTAGTGTTTGTTGTTGGCTTGCCTCTTCGGTTAGCGGACCCTGAGGTATGTTAGTTTGATCATTGATATTACACCTTACATTGTTTTTCTACGTAATGAATTACTTCAGCCTTATTTTCATGGAACCTTCTAACATTATATACCATGAATTGTTTTAACTAGTCTTAAAGCAGTTAGAAAGGGGAAAATTTTGATGAGGGGCCAGGTCTCATGATCTGCCTTAATGACTTTTATGTTGGCTTTCTCTGTATTTCTTCTCAAATTCCCAGCTTACCTAAATTTTTGTTATACTGCCAATTTTTTCAGTTTTATACTGAATGGTGGTCTTGTTTTTCCTCTGTTATCCACAACTCACCTCTAACTTTTTACAAATTTGTGTGTACCATTTTTCTTAACTGTGTTACCTTATGTCCTAAGCTTTGATGTCATGAAGTCGATGGTGGAAGGCATTACTTGAGGGATGACATTCCACAGGATATCCTGTAGAAAAATATGAAGTTTTTCCTTCTTTGACTTTGGTATTGTGTTCTAGAGGGTTTTCATACAGTGTTTATGTGGAATCTAGTACTGGTGTTGTCATCTATTATTGCTGAGGTAGTTGTAATTTTTCTTTAAACGATTTGTTTAGTTCAAGGATATTCTCCATTTATTTTTCATCTTTCCACAGGATGAACCTATAGGTGCCATAGCCTTCTACTTTTATCATCCCTATTTACTTAGTTTAAAAAAATGGAAATCACAACCTTACACTGCATGGAAGATGAGTTTGGTACTGCATGTTTGATAACAAAGTTTTACATTGCATGAAAAATTTTCAAGCAGAACATCAGAAATCATAAAGTTTTTCATTTGATGTTTAACTTAAGGGAATGCTGTCCTGACTGTTTTTCATTTTCCTTTTTATTGCCATTGAACTGATTCTTATTTAGGTAATGTAATTAGTTAATTATGTTAAGAATCACCTTGCATCATTTTTATGATGTAATTAATTAATTTCGGTTACAAGCTCTGACATTTGTTTATATATTTTAATGAAAAACATTGTCTACAGTTAGGAAAAGCTTTTTACAGTATCAATTACCAAGTTATTTCTTTTTATAGATTAAAATTTTCTTTTTTTCATGCTTTCTTTGAAGATCTTGAAGAAGTATGACTACTTCGGAAAGTATGGAAAGATACATAAAGTGGTGATCAATCAGAGCACTTCATATGCTGGTTCTCAGGTGGGTGGGTCCTAAATAAAAATCAGATGATTGGAAAGGTTGTTCACAAAATAATTCAGAAATTAGAATGGTTTTCTGCCATTGAATATATTTCTCAAGATTTTCCTTTAAATTGTACTGTTGCAAGGTTGTTTCATCATAGGAGACATATAGAAATCTGAAAACAATCAGCAAAATTTTCCCTCCACCATACATATTGAAGTAGATTATTTGAAAAAAATTAACTGAAAACTGACTGACATTGTACTAAGGCAAAATTTTTCATGTTTTACTAATTTAACTTCAGTGACTTATCAAATTAGTCTGAATTATTAGTTGTGAGTTATAGTTAAATTGTAGTGTGAGTATATTTATTTAGTTGAAGATAATTTTTGTTTCAGGGTCCAAGTGCTAGTGCATATGTTACTTACTCGAAAGCAGAAGAGGCCTTGCGTGCAATACAAGCAGTATCTTCTGTTGTGATGGATGGACGGCCACTAAAAGCATCTCTTGGCACTACTAAATACTGTGCCCATTTTATGAAAGGCTTGTCTTGCCCTAAACCAGACTGCATGTACCTTCACGATTTAGGTAAGTTTTTATCAGCCCTCTTTTCTCTGTTATAAATCATGGTTTTTGTTTTGCCTTCATCAGTTTTTATCAATAGCATCCTTCAGATGCCGTAATCTGCAGAATTTTGTAGTTTTGATCAGGATTGTTTGGGTTTGTAAAAGAATATAATTTGTTGTTTTAATTACTTATTAGGCCAAGAATTTATCACCAAGCTTAGGGGAAGTTCCTGTTTGTATTAGTATTGAATTTGGGGATGTATTTTGTGAGATTGATCAGATAGATTCTATTCTATTGAATTTATAATTGGGGTATTGATTGTTGCTATATGGAATTGAACTGTTGTAATGGTTTTGATAGGAATTCTGGAAGCTTGTTGATTCAGAATTGGTTAATATAATATTTGCATTGATAAATATTATCTTTTTGTGAATTCACAGACTGCTTATTTTGGAAGCATTCATAAATCAATCGATTAAAAAATACTAAACTTTTACTTCTTATAATTTTTTATATATCTAACTGTAGTTATTCCTAGTATAGTATGAAGTCTTTTAATTTACAAAACAGATGGAAATCTCTTGATTGAAACACAGAACAGATCAAAACTGATGCAACTAAATTCTTAGTAGAAGTGTGGTGTGTAGTCCTGAAGCATGCTCTTTGTTTTTGAGATCTGATCTTGATTATTTCCTTTTCATAAGTGTCAAAATTAAGAATCAATAGCACTCATCAAACCTTACTTTACGCCGTTGGAATTTTTACTGCACACTCTTTAAATGATTTAGAAAAATTAAAGAAGGTGAATTTTTTTCTAAATGCATTGTGAAGGGAGAAAGAGAGACAGGGAGGCCTATCAGGATGACATCATTCTGGCGAAACATCACCGCCGCCTCCTCCGAGCAAGAAAGGGCAATCTCAGTAAAGAGTTGCACTTTCAGTAATGCCAAGCATTTAAACTATGCTGAGTTGAAGCCTTGTCTGCCACTTCAAGTGAAACATAAAAGATTATGATACTTTTACTTGTCTTATCCTCAGGAATCACCTTAAGAACTGTGTCTTCTACATTTGCGATGAGAGGAGCCACTTGAATTTCAAGAAGCCTGTCCTTTTCCCAGTGTTTCTTTTCTAACCTGATGACATGCTGCATAGCCTTGCTGCCCATGAGATCATTAGAGACTTCATGGAGCCTTTCTTTGCATAATTTTTCCTCATCTTTAATTTTGAAGGTCTTATTTTCTCTAGCTATTTAATTCTTATGCCAGACCCGTGGCTCTATTGCATTGAACTCACAATGTGCTGCTAGTGTCCAAATAAGCTGAAATTTCTTCATGAATTATTCTATTTAAGCAATATTAGAAATGTTTTAAATATTTTTATTTTTAAGGTTAAATCCTAACAACAATCTTGATTTCTTCTGTTTTTGATTTCTAGTATTATTTAACACTCACATCCAATTTTTTGCTCACCTTTAATTAGGCCTCTTTTACCTCTTCCCTTCTGTTCATCCTCATTGAAAAGAGTATCAGGTACACGAGGAGGGCAGTGCTTTCTGTTTCATGGGGGCATGTTTGCTGTGACTTATTACACACTAAGTCTCCTATAAAATAAGATAATTCTGAGTATTATTGATGCACCATAGCACCAAAGGGTTTAAGAAAAAGTATGGATTTCTTTTCAAATGCTGTTTAATGTTATATTCTATCTGCAAAATAGAATCAACTGGACTCTTAAGAAAGCTAATGAAAATTCCCAGAGAAAAGAGGGGAAGGTTAAAGGCCAGCAAAGATCATCTCAGATTTACTTAAGTGTAAGGAACTCTTCAGTGGTACAAACCGGTTAGTCTCATAAATGGCCTGAAGAGAAAATATTATTTTCTCTCTTTTCCTGCATTCCTAATACCTCCTAATCTTACCTGCGTTTTCCTAATATGACACCAGTGGGTTTTACCATTATCACTTGTCACAACAAGAGGTAGAGCTCACATTGTTAACCTCCCCAGAGAATTGAACCACGGGTGACAGCTGTGCAAGTTCATTGAGGAAAGCTCTTAGAGATGGTCTATTGTTGCATTCAAATGCTGTGAGATAACCACCCAACATAGACACTCTCTCAGTGAAAACAGAGATTATCATGTTGCTATGTATAGTTTTCAAAAACAGTAGAATACTACCAAGAATGAAGCTTAATCGAAAATTCCTCTTAAGGGGTGAACATTGATTGTTACAAGTATAATTTCCTTCAAAAGCATTCCTTTTCCCTTGTAATAATCCTCATTCAATTCAATTAATGCATTCATTATAATTCAAGACTTCAACTTTGCACAATTTAAATGTTTGGCCTGCTTTGTCATCATAATAGGCTCCCCTCTGATTGCATTTAGAAAAAAGTCACCTTCACTAATTTTTTCTAAATCATTTAAAGATTGTGCAGCTAAAATTACAACTGTGTAGAGTAATATTTAAAGAGTGCTATTGATTTTTAATCCAGACACTTATGGAAAGGTAAGCAATCAAGATCAAATCTCAAAAACACAGAGCATTCTCAAATACTACATACAACGTAATAAGGGAATGTGTCAAAGCTCTGGTCTATTTTAATCTTACAGTGTGTTAACAGTGAAACTTAGTGAAATTGATATTTATCATAAACTATATTTATGAAAAATTGAAAGGAATTGCTCCAATATGGGTGAGATGTTTAAAAGAACTTTCATTTACTGAAGTGAGTAGTTGGAGGTTACTAGTTATAGATCTAATCAAGCTTAAGGAAGAAGGAAGTTAAAAGTAAGGTTAACAAATAGCCTGAAATAAATGAAACAAAGAAGACTGAAGCTGGAGAAATTTTAAACCAAATAAGACAATAATAATAGAAGAATTTAGAAAGAATACAGAAATTAAAGAAGGTGCAGTGTGCAGAAATGTCTTAAATATCTCTGTATTGGTATGTAATACCTTAAGAGACATTACTTGAGAGGAAATTTCTATTTTTGCTTCACTTGATAGATGATTTGACAATTACTTGGTCACTGTGGTTTACAAATCAAATCCAGTCAGTTACATTTAATTCATTGCAAACATTTATGTAAATTTGTTTCCTTGTGTAATCATAGCTTCAAATCATGAATTTTCATTAATACCTTTCCATTTTCATGATGTTCTGACCTTTTATTTTCTCTCTGGAATCTGTCATCAATCTGTTTTCACTTTCCAGGTGACCGTGAGGCAAGCTTCACTAAGGAGGAGATGCAGCAAGGCAAACACACGGAATATGAGCGAAAGCTGCATGAACAGCTGAATGCCACTTCTGCCCCTACGTCAATCTCTAATCACCTCACATCCTCTTCCCCTTCCCCCTCATCTGCATCTCCCTCCTCTTCTTCCTCATCTTCCTCTTCTATATCACTCTCGTCTGGTTCCTCTAACTCTTCCATACCTCCAAACACCCTGGCCCACAATCACATCAACTGTAAAGAGGGAAAGTAAGTACTCTATTTTCATTTATTTTATTTGATTCCTGAAAATCAATTATATTAATCAGGAACTTACTGTGAAAAAATATCTTAGAGACCTTGTAGTGCTGTGTTTGTTTAGTCAGTAAATGCACCCTTTATGACAATGAAAAGTACATACTATGTTTTGGAACATGGCATCAAACTGGAACTGAATCAATATTTATTTTTCCAATTTTCATATAGGAAACAGTTGTTATATCTATTGATCAAATGTAACTGTTACTTTTTACACACAAAGGAATATTTCTATTTTAATAAAGGACTTCATAGGTTGATTATTTCTTTACTACTATGAATTTTATTCTATGTTTCTGTTAAAATAAGAAAGAAGTTATACTTAAGAAAAACTATTTATAAAGACTGTAACATTGTAGCAAAAAACAAACTGTTTGAACTGTTGGTTTGACTATGAATATCCTCTCAGAACACTTCAGTGTTCTATACATTCTGAAACTACTGAAGGCAAAAGCTTTGCTTCCAAAATGTTTATCTAGCATCATATCTCTATGTTTCTGATGTCCTCCGTGCATCATTTTTTCACTCAGTTACAACCTCCCCCTGCAACCATTGTACTGGTCCTTGGTTGCCTTTTCACCATCAGTTTATATTTTCATAATTTTTTCCTGCAGCCACTGGCTGTTTTCAAAAATTTTTATCATATTGACGCATAAATCTCACATTGAATACTTGTAGGTAAAACAAAAACTGTTTGAGTTGCTCTCCCATTTGATGTATCATTTATAATTGTAAGTCAAATGGTATAAATACTACAAAGCCTTAAAACCCCTATATTCATTTAGAAACACCCCGTATTTTAGGATTAGATTTTCCATCAAAAGAATATAAAATGACCACTTCCATATATATAACATTATGTACAAATAGGTATACCATAATTAATCTGACTTCTATTTTCCCTGTTGAGAATCAACGGGCACTTCAGCTAGTATATGTATAAAAGAAAGGAACACTGCTAGTTTCCATTGAAGTGGCAACTCCATTGAACACCCAGGAAAACTTCATGAATCATTGACTCTTGGAAAGTACCTGATCTTTCCTTAGATGTTCCCTCTGAGTAATATCTGCAATTGTTTCATGGAACTGGATAAAAATATTGTTCTTTTTATAATGGCAATGAAAATTTTTCACCTTATATGAACTAATGAATTGTAATAAAGCTTTAATTATATGATGCCTCAGTGCATTGTAGAACATCACTTGGACATTTCTGGCTTATAATAACTTTTGCAGTCACATCCAAGCCATTACTTGGTGATATTTGTCACGTTAAAATGGGAGAGGTGAAAAAGAGAGTACACTTAGTCTTTTATTCCAGGAAACTTGGTGGCTCTTCCTGTTCTCCCCCATCTCAGTCACAAAGTATTCAGTGTCCAAATTCAAGTATTCATGGCCAGCATCATCCTCCTCACCAAAACCAAGTTCAGCAAACTCCGGCATGGTCTTCTAATGGTAATGGTAAGTATCAGGTTATATTCAAATGTTCATTTCTGGTGAATTAGTGTTGGTAATGTTATTATCTCAGATTTATCTTAGGATCAACTCTTATTGTTAGTTATCTTTTTATAATTAATTTCTCAAATGGAAGTAGTTGGCACTAGGAGTAGTTGTTGGCTTAATATATATTTTATCATTCAGGTAACTAATAAAGATGCTGCTACTCTCTAATGCCTGTTGGATTTATAAACTTCAGGAAGAATAAAAGTTATTTCTATCTTTGTTCTAGTTATAGGTTAGGTTGTTAAATCAAATCACTTGTGAATATTCTGTATATTTTCTCATTTACCACATTTACATCTGTACCTTGCCTGCTGCCTTTCAGCAGGGGGGGGGTAGCATGGACCATGACTCATCTTCTCTAATTGATAACTGTCTCGTATCGTTTGTGGAAATATGAATTCTTGAAATGAGTTTTAGTACAATTTTTCTGACTTTTTCATTAACTGTAATTACATCGGCTACAACTTATAAAAACATGCTTTCTTTGAATTCGTTAAGTTAATTAAGCCTTTGTTGAAATCTGCTAGAGACTCCCATCCAATGTCCTGAAACATCAGAGTTACGCCCCCTGATTTTTCATAAATTTTTACGAAACTTTTTGCCTTTTGTTGTACCTTTTCTAATTCTCAAATACAACAGTTTTTGACTGGATCTCATACAGTGCATGCATACTCAAGGTGAGGCATAACTGATGTAAAGTAACATCACTCACATACTTTTTCTTCTCTCTTGTGGGTTATTCTCTTGACGAATGTGAGTTTCTTTAGTGCTTGTCCACATGTTTTATGGGTTTGAAGCATTTGGTGATATTTCACTGCAATAAAGCTGAGTTTTTGCATCGATTCATAACCATGGTGGTTGTTATATTGCCTGTGGTTAACTGAATTTGATTGATTTCATAAACATTTTATTTGATTCATAGATTGTTACCAATTCTATCTCCTTTTGTCTCTTAGTCTACTAAAAACTGCTCATGTAAATAGATATTCTTTAAGGTTATGATAATATTTGCTGTCTTATTGAGTTTTATTTGTTCTTACGAAGGCTGTAAAGGGGAGAAGAGGGTAGATTTTAGATAATGCTTTAGATCCCTCTGTTCTCTGACGAACCATTAAGATTTCTTAAGGAGACTAGCAATGAAGAGTAGAACAATGAGTGTGAAGTTTTATACTTTAACAATGTTCTTTTGTATTCTCCTAGGTGGCTCTAATGTGATTGGAGGAGGAGAACGGGCAGCTGGTAACAACCGCAGAAGTGGCAAAGGTGGTGGAATTAACAGCAACAGTAACAATAATAACAACAATAACAGTCAAAGGCGGAGGCATACGTCTGGAGAAGATGTTCCAAAAGGGTAATGAAATTTTGTTGGCTTTTAACAGTCCTTATATCTTGAGTTGTCTTCATTTCTCATTTCAGTTTTATAGTTTTGGCTTGTGCTGCATCTTAAAACTTCTCAACCCATTTCATTCTTTCTGAGGTATGGTGTTGTTATATTGTGTTGAACAGTCTCATATAGTTAAATTGAGTCAGTGTCTGTAAAATGTCCATAATCTGCAGACTGTCTTGGTTGGATGGTTGAGTTGTATGCACTGGTTGGAAACCTGAGAAAGATAGCTTCATGCTATCCTCTGTGGAAGCTTTTCTTCTTTCTGGTCTATTACCTGTGAAGTGGTAATATTTAATCCTTTTAATACCAGCTGGTTGGTTTCTCTTCCCCCAAGGACAAAAGTGGTTGTGTAATGGCTGTATTAATGTTAACGATAAGTACATTTTGACAGATTTTCAACTTTTTGTTTATCTTTTTATTCAATGTGGGATGTTTTGGTACTTAATTGCAGAAAAATTACTATCTGAGAAAGTGAATTACTTGTTTAAGTCTCACATCCCACCCAATGCTAACAGCTTAGGATTATAGTAATTTCTTTGAATATATCAGATAAATCTGTAATGATTTCAGTTCAAGTTTTAAAATGAGTATGTATCCTTTGTTTTTGCAGGAAGAACAGGGAAAAGCTGCAACAGAGTAACGGAGTATCAAACAGTAGAGGGGGCAAAGGAGGGCCCTCTCCGTCCCCTCCTCTGCCATCCTCCGTGGCACGGAAAGGAAACCAGTCTGGAGCGACAGCCAGGGGTGCAAACTCAACGTCCAACTCGTCTGCTACTCGTTCTCAGCAGATGAAAGGACAAATGAGCCATTCACAGGAAGCACAGAGCCAGGAAGAACTACAGGAAGAGAATATTCTAAATGAGGTATTTGTGATTTTTAGTGTAATGTTTCATATTGGAACTAATTTTAGATTCATTTTTTTCTGAACCATTATTTTGGAACACTATGAGGGAAATAAATTATATAACATACAGCAACTACAACATACTTTTCTCAAAATTTCCAAGCGTAACTTAAGTATAAGTTTTTGCTTAGTCATTGTCTATGTATTCTTTTTCATTTCATCTAATCTTTTGTAGCTTTTTCTGTAGTTTTTAAAGAATCATTCCACTATCTTCACATTGATTCACAAGTTTGGTTAATCTGAGCCGAATATTTGGAAAATTTTGTAAAGCTTAAGTATAACTTTTTGGCTGAGCTTTAGGAATAAACAAAACAAAATCAAAGTAAAATCATAAAAAACCACTCTTTAGTTAACTTTTACAATAGTATATACAAAACTGCAGTCTTTTGGATAATTTACTCGTTACAGTATCAATTAAAAAATTATAGGCAACATTAAAAAACCAAAAAATTAGTCTTATACAGTACTGTGCATAGTACATAAATGTATGGAAAATTGTATCAATGCATGAAATAAAGCGATTTCAATAGATTTTACTGTAATTGTGCAAATTTTGTGTAATCTGTAAATTTTGCAATCTGTACAGTGTTTGATTCCGATTAGTTTCAATTAGTGGGACTCTATAGAGTATTTTAATTCTCTTATGAAACTCAAAATAATACTATTAATTAAAGTTTCTTAATTTTAAACTTATTTATATGAAAGGATTTATGTTAATAATTTCATCATATATTCTTCATTGTTACAATTAGTTGTCTTAATGAAAGAGAAACCCATTTTACAAAGAAATTTTTCTTTGTTAAGACCACTAGCACAATGATCTTTCCATGTTTGTCTTTCAACATTCTTCTATAGTAAATGAAGCTCAATTTTCCTTGATACTCTAAGCCAGTGGTTCTTAACAAGGAATTCACCTAGTATGTGATAAGCTTGTATAGATGAGATGTCATGAATAGTAAAAAAAAATTGCCATAATTCCATAATGTAGAGTCCAGTTTTATTGAAAATCAATGAAGTAACTGAAGCAATTCTTGTTGGAACCTTTTCATATTTTTTTTAATTAAACAAGTATTTTTTTCTATGCATAGATCATAAAAGTTTGATTTTTTGGTATGGGGTGAAAAAAAAGTTAAAATCCACTGTTCTAAGCTAATATCTTCTTTCAGATTTCTGAATCTCTACATTCACTTTTATTGATGTGAGCTTGTTTGATTTAAGGAGGAAGAGACGCAGGAGGAGGAACAGACGCAGCAGGGGGGGGTGTTGAGGGGGGCGCTGTCAGGGCTGGCCTTGTCGCCTCGCCTGATGCAGTGGCGCATGGGTGCAGCACTATTCGGCGCCCCCGAGCAGGACAACAACTCCTTCTTTTCAAATCACCACTGCTTCCCCCCACGGAACACAGTCCGGTCATCGCAAGTGGCGATGGCTTCTTCAGCAGGGGGCGGCGTGGACGTGGTGGGCAACTCGGCAGGCCCGGGAACGAGCCACCCATCCAACGAGACTTCCCTCCATTCTTCTCCTCCCTCTTCCCCATCCCCCTCTCCATCTTCCTCATCTTCCTCTTCATCCTCTTCTTCACCTACGTCTTCATCACCGTCCATGGCCATCCTTCCTAATGGTAGGTATCCTCATTTTCAGTATCCCCTGGGTCTAAAATGCTTTAAATTTCTTGTCTATCCCTTAAGATCACTTAACACGTTGACTGCCAGCAAATTATTCCTAATTATACTCCTTAATGATTATGATCCCTCATAAGCCAAGGTATTAGAACCCATCACTTAAGCTAGGCCATGGCGAAATTTATAGATGGATAAACAAAGCCAGAGCCTCTTACTCTTTAAAGGAAATAAAGGATACACATGTTGAATTAACTGGACATCAGCCTATGGCAAGCATTACATTACACTATTGGTGTACAACATGTTAAGGCTGGGTATGATGATGGACAACAATAAATTTTCAAGTCTTGCATTACCAATTTTTCTTCCTGTTACTGTTAACCCCCCTATACTTCCACTGGGTGCTGTGTAAAACCCAGCAGTTCCTTTAAGGTGAAGCTTCTTTGCTGTTTATGACTTCTCCTCGATGGCTTGGATATGGCCTGTTTTTCAAATTTCCGAAGTAATCAGCTCTTTCCCTTTTCCACTGCTTAACCCTTCAGCTGCAACAAACTAAGATAACTGTGAGGAAAAGGATTTTGTATGTGTAGACCTGTGTTTCTTTCACCATTTTTATCTTTAACCAATTTTATTGCCCTGCCTCTCAATGAAATGTCCAAATCCTTGCTCCTCTCTGTTGTTCTTTTCCAGGGAACTACAAGTTTGGTAATACGTACTCTCTTGAATTTTTCATCACGACTCCAAGTTTCTGTCACGTTTGAGTGCATTCTACACAGATACTTTTTTGCAATGATCTTTAATTTTATATTATTACTTGAAAAGTATTGTTTCAGAAACTAGCTAGCTTTTGGGAAACTTGCCTATAAATAGAGTTCCTGCCAGATAAATTGGGTACATTATATTTCATTTGAAAAATTCCAAATTCCAAGGGCAAAAAAGAAATTTAAAAATTTGTTTTGTTTGCAAGCACATTATAAGATGCAATGAAAAAGAAAATATACATGCTTTTGGTGAAGCAAAAACAACACAGTGCTATTTTGTGAATCTAAGACCAAAATCCAAGATTGGCAGCGTTTTTGTTAGATATTTTTAAATCCATAATGAAATAACCTTTGTAAAGGTGCTCTTGCCCAATGTTTAAAAGTGTATGGGGAATTTTTTTTTCCAGTTATTTTTAACATTGCTGACAGATTCTCTTTTTGGAACTATATTGAACCATATTGGATGAATTTTCAGTAGCGAATGTTGTGTTTATCTTGGTGTTTAATGAATAAAAATTTGATTGATATTCCCTTTCAATTTGAAAACACCTCTTCATACCTACACTTCATTGCAACAAATATGCTGAGTACAAGTACCTTCATAATAGTTTTTATTACTAAGGTATCATATGAATGTAGTTATTCTATGTGAATATTATTTTTGAAGTGTTGAAACAACCTTCTGCATTCAATAAGGTGTAGATACATGTTGGACTAACGCAAGACTAATGGTGATTGTCTAATTGAATGTTATTGCAGGGATAGGCAACAGCAGTGCCGCTACCTCTTTAGGATCAAGTGAATGGGTTTCGGGAGTTGGTAGCAATGTGGAGGGAGGTCCAGCCATACCAGATGCCCTTCCGACCATACATAGTTCAACAGATTGGCAAGCCGCTTTTGGATTTTCAAATAGTAATCAAGCAAGATCTGTTGGAGACATAGAAAGGAGGGTTAGGCCTGAACTGGGACCTCTTGGCCATGGGCTGGAGGGTCTTGGTATGCCTAGAAGTCATAGCGAAGCAGAAGTCCTTCCGAGTCTCCCTCCTGGTATAGGCCATTCCTTGAGGGCCACTCACCATGCTAATTGTATTCCTGTTGTTGGAGGGAGGTCAGTAGATGATGATCTGGGCTTTGATCCTTTCCACGAGACACAGAAGGCCTTAGCTGAGATGATGGAGAAAGAAGACCAGCAGATGAAGGTAAGTTGTAAACTGTGTGATGTAAGATAGGGATAAGGATATCAATGCATGATGGAGATTTGGAAATGGTAAAATGACATGTCTGAATGTTCTGCAAAGATAGCTCAAAGGATTAAGGCAGCTGCCCAGTATGAGAAAGATCTGGGGTTGAGTAAGGGTGTTGTTATGCTCTTTTGAAGTCCATTTCTCCTTATGAATGTATGATATAGTTTCATTCATAATCTGTGGGTATTTGAGGATATTTTTTGTGGCCTCCAGTTTAGACAAGGTGTCTAAAGTTAGCTTCGAAGGCATAGATTTCTATGCTTTGATCTAAAATTAGCCTTGTTTTAGTTTTTTTTTTGCAAATAAACCACTGAAATAGGTTCTAAAAGAAATCACTTTAAAATAGGTTACTATTCACCCCTGAGTATGGGCTACCAAATAGTAAATTATTTTATAATTGTTTTAGTCTATGCATACAGGAATAATTTAGAAGAAAAGGAAGGCAATCATAAAAGGAATGAAATTCTCTGTAGGCAAAAAAACTTTACTTTGAACTTAGGAGATAAATTAAACATTGCAGGAAAACATCCAAAAGAATGCTACATAGACCAGTTAAGATGTAAGAGGAAACAATTTAGTCTATTTCATCTTAATAATGACAATCTTATATATCTCTCAAGTAATAGTAAATACTGGCATTAGATTTTCTAATTATTAGACCAGTTACAATTCTTAGCTTCTTTAGCATTCAAAACCCAAATTCACACGTCTGTCATCTGTGAATAAATTGGAAATGCATGAAAAAAATTGTAAATACTTTTGCAATGGTATCTCAGTAAAAGGGTTCTTTAACACTAACTATCAAATCCCTAAAACAGTATTGAAAGAAAAAATGTAATGGGATGCACAGTTGGTTGTAAAAGGTAATACAGAATTGAGTTCACCAATATGGATTGGTAATTGCGTTCTAAAAATGAATTTGCATTTATTGATTTATTGTGTATGGATTAAGTGTACCTGAAGAGAGCATAATAATGTTGATAATAATAATAGTAAATTTTATTCCTTCCTTTTATGTACATATTTTCTTAGCAATAGAAAACAAATGAAAACAATTAAAGGAAAGGGGGAATAAAGTTACCCCATAAGAAAGATCTGTTTTGGGATTGCCTTAGATTATATCTGCACACAGCAAATAACAATAATTTTATATTTTAACTTATTAGTTCAAAGAAGTACAAAAAATACAAGTGTGTATTTACAAAATGTCTTCTGTATTATCATTTGAGAATAGCCATTCTTTCACTTTTCTTAGGAAAACAGATTCTGAACTTACATTCACAAAGTTTACTGGAAGCAGACAATATAGATAGTTACACAGATCTTTAAAGAATTCACATTTGGGTCTTGGTACTTTAACAAATTGTGTTTATCTGTGGCATTTTTGGAATTCTTTAGGTTTCATTCTGTTTCCTCCCCAATTGTAAAATAATTTTAAAACTTTAAAAATAAAGTCTTAAAAGTAAAATTCCCATACTTCTAAGCCATGTATACTTAATACTCGGTTTATGAAGAGTTGCTTATATTACCTTTTTTTTAGCAATTAATAATGGCTTTACATTTGTATGGTAGGCTCCTCTCCAACAAGATATGTATCTTTAAATTCTCAGTGTGTTACTTCATCATAGTAAGTTTATAAAGTACCCAAAATTGCAGAGTCAGCAGCAGACTGAGCTGGAAATGCCTCATCCCTGCCTAAACCAACACCTGAACAACACTATCCCAAGGCAAATCCCAAGGGAGCCTTCGATGGGCTCTGTCCACCATTCAAATCCCAACTTCCACCCACATCACCTGCGGCATTCAGTGGGAGGCAGCCTCGCGGATGGAGTTGCTTTGTCCTCATCAGTGGCTCCCAAGCCAGCCCTCCACACCCCATTGGCCCCCCAGGTGCAGAGGGGAGTACCCCTTCAAGGTGCTGGTGGGCGCCCTGGACCCCCTCTGCCTCCTCCTGGCTTCTCAGCTCCAAACCACATGAATGCCTTTGGCTTGGGGATACCCAGGCCACCCTCTGGTGCAGGTGAGTTGAACTACCAACTTGAGAATGTAGTAAATCTATGATGAAAAAATTTCATAAAGAAACCACAAATCTATTGTCCAAGATAAAATTTTCTTGCAGTGTTTTGCTTATGGTAATTTGTTCGCATTTTTTTGGGAATTTTTATTCATATGGGTGGATTGATGAGGAAGAGGAGTTTCTAAAATGTATGAAATTTATTTTCATATTCTATGTAACCCTTTTTAAAAATGTGATTTGTCAAATTGTGCAAAATATGCTTCTGCCTTGTTGAGGAGGTGAAAGAAGTATAAAAACCAGATTTGTTTATATGGTGGGCGTTGGAGTAATTCCTTTTGCAAATAATGCAATTTGGCTTCAACAGTTCCAGATGAGTGAGCTTTTGTATTGCTGTGGTTGAACAGCACTTTTCTCATTTTTTGCTCCTTAATTTTTTGTTGAATTGGTCCAATATTTTAATGTTGTGTGGCCCTTTGATTATGCTTACTTCAAAAATTTCCTGAGAATTACTACCATTGAATCTCCCTGAAAGATTTTGGCTATTCATTTTCCAAACAATGGGATAGCTTTTGCCCTCTTGGGGGTAGATTTACTAGAGAAAATTATTTAGATTGTTGATTCTATTTTTACTTACAATAGTGACCCAGCCTTTATAATTTATGATGGTTTGATGCAAAAACTTCCTTGGATTCTGCTTAAAGAGGTGCAAACGCTGCCTTGAAATTGACATAGGTATTCACTCTTCCACTCAATTCTGGGTACCCTTTTCACGCATAGCTTTCTCATTTTTACTAATCATAGAATATAGAATAATAATAATAATATATAATCATAGAATATAGAATGGTGTTCCTGCAGATGCATTGCCCTATTTCCAAATTTTGAAGCATATGATTGGTTTCATCTTTCAGGGAGCAAAATCCTTCCGTTTATGGGACTTGGCTCAGCTGCATCTTCGGTACCAATCCCAGGGCCTCCTTCCCCTTCGCTTCCTGGAGGAGGAGTCTCCTTTGGCTCTAGTATTTGTCCCTCTACAGTGACCAATGGACCCTCCCACAACTGCCCCACTTCACCTCCGACGAAAGGGGAGGCGCGGAAGATGGGCGACGGATTCAACATGCGGGAGTTCCAAGATGGACTTAGGGCCATACTGCCAGGTCTTGGAGTGCCCAAGGGTTAGTAGCTATGAATGGTTTTGCATAGTGCATTGTAACATTAATGATAGTCTACTATTTTTAAGTGTTGGAAATTTTTATGAAGCATATTTGATGATGGAATCATTGCTTTGAGTTCTGTATAAAAGTGCGTCGACAACTAAGGTCATTCTGTATATATGGGCCCTCACTGGAAGTGGAACTTGGGACTGCTCCTACCAAAGGTGAATGTGCAACCTACTTGGATATCCAGGAACGCTATTTTAAAAGCTATTATGCCAAAAGTGGCCTTAGAGTATCCATGAAATACTCAACACTTTTTCTATGGTGAAGTATTTGGATTGCTTACACAAAACAGCAACAATAAGAGACCTTTTGTTTTTCTAGAGGTCTCAAGTGATAAGGGACTGAGGGTTGATGTGAAAACCTATTTATGTTTGTTTTAGTCTTGTACCATTAGCTGATTATGATAGGTGGTATTTAAGTTTCATCTATCTTAAGTCCCAATTAGGATGGAAAATTCATATTATTTTGACCCTGGGGTTCCAGGTACTTTTCTGAAAATTAATAAAAGGTCTTTTATGTGGTATCTTACAATACATACATAAGTGTTCTACCTTTCAGTAGGTCCTTGTGCTCTAATATTACCTATTCATAGCCTTTTCTTTCCTTATCTGGTAACTCACCCCACCCTTTATGTCATCTAACATCTTTTGCCTCTGCCATCCCCTCTGTTTTTTCCCTTGCATTCTACCCTCAATTACATTCTTCAGCAATC
This sequence comes from Ladona fulva, assembly GCA_000376725.2. Lineage (NCBI taxonomy): Eukaryota > Metazoa > Arthropoda > Insecta > Odonata > Libellulidae > Ladona > Ladona fulva. The sequence continues at coordinate 1,345,150 of KZ308272.1, forward strand.
CCTCTCCTCTCAATATTTGACCCACCCATTTCTTTTGTCAGCACTTAATTACTTCAATTAAAACGCTTTCCTCCCCAACCATTTCTAGCAGCTCTATTTTTGTTTTTCTATCCATCCAGCTCACCTTTTCCATTCTACGCCACACCCACATCTCAAATGCCTCCAATCTTTTGTTTAGTTTTACGCCCATACATCAAAACACTCCATATCAAGTATTTTACCAACCTTTTTCTGATTCCTTTATCGATACCCTTAGTCATCAATTCCCTTTGCTTCATAAAAGCTTCCTTGGCCAGTGCTACTCTCTTTCGAACCTCATCTCCACACCTCCCATCCCAAGATAGAAAACTACCCAAGTATGAGAATTTGTCGTACTGTTCTAGTTTTTCCCCATCCACTCTGACCGTTAACTTAGCCTTTTTTCCATTAGTGAATCTCATTACTTTAGTTTTACTTACGTTTATTTTCATTCCATATTCCCTTGCCTTATCGTTTAGTGCATTTACTACTATTTGTAAACCCCTTTCGGAATCGCACACAATAGCTTTATCGTCTGCTTATCTTACTGACTTTACCACTTTCCCTCCAACTATCACTCCCTTGCTTATTTCTTCCCAAGCTTTATTCTCCATTTCCTCTGCATATATATTAAAAAGCGATGGTGATAATGGGC
>KZ308272.1:1363266-1374280 GCA_000376725.2 Ladona fulva
TTCTAAGAACAGGTTTGCGTAAACCAGATGAATCCAACCATTGACTATATTCCTATGTACTTATTTTTAATTTCAAGAATTTTAATCTGATTCAACTTTTTATCAAACAGTTTTAATTTTTTCCATTTCTTCATCAAAAAGTTTGGGATCCTTACGGTACATACATGAGAGTTAATCTCTATAAATATTGATTTTGAAGTCTATAGCAATCACTGCTAGCTATCTGTGCCTGGAAATGGGCACAGAAGAAAAGCTGATTGTTGCTATGATTATTTGAAAAATTCTTCCTTTTCCTTAAAGTTATTTTGTGGATATTCACATGTAAACTTCTCACATTAGATTTAATTTAAAATAAAATCGATATTATCCTTCTGCCTTTAATTTCAAATTATATATTTACTACAGATTTTCTTTTGTTTCATTGTTTATTAAGATTTTATAATATAATTAAGTTGCTATTGGTGACATCTAGAAAAAGTTCTTCTCAGCCTTAAGCATTTGGAAATACAAGATTGAGCATTGCTTTCAAAATACTTAGGGTATTTGACCTAATATCTACTACCAATAATCAAGTTTCATGTTCTTTTGAGAAAAATTTTGTGAGACCTTTGAAGGAGAAGATAAGCTTTGGTAGCAGTCTTCATTAAGTTTCAATTGACTTTTCTCCTTTTTAATTATTCTCTCTCTCCGACTTTCATTTCTTTGTTAGTTGTGAGAGACTGCTGAAGATGATGTTCAAATTTAAGAGTGAAAAGTTTCTTAAATTTAATGAAAAGAAATAAACTTTGGTGGAATTCAATGTCTGATATCTTAGAAAGCACATCTTTGTAGCACACAAATGATCTCTAGGAAATCTGAGTCTTCCAATTGAGCTTCCCAATAAGATTTGATTTCAACACATTCTTGACCGTTGAAATGTGATTATTTTTTGCCTTGAGTATCTGGTCATATTTCTTCAAAAGAGGTGGATGAATTGCTGGAATAATGCTTGTTATTTTGATGCACTTTCAGAAAAAAGTCTACTTTAAACTATAGGAATAGTTAAAAGTGAATGTAACAAAATGGATTAGACAAAGATATGACAAATTTTATTCTTAGCCAGGCTGCTTCCATTTCTACATAAGAATTATGTTGAGGCAAATTTAATAAATTTATCAAAAGTGATTGCAACCCAGTATGATGAAAGAGGACATTTTATTTATTTATACGTACGCATTGCAAAAAATCAAATGACCTTGCATTCGAATCTAGGTCACTGGAAATGCTCTTTAGTTAGAAATCACAGAAAATAGGAATAATAGTTAACCTAGATGCAAAAATGTTGCTGGCTAATTGGATGTTTACATGAGCTCCATGTGTGTCTTGACAGTTTTTCAGTTTTTTTTATGTATGTTTCAGGGCCCAAGGGTAATATTAAATATTCCATTTTAGGTGAATTTATGAGGGATATATTGTACAGTTAAGGCAAGATAGGCTCTTGAAACATTATGTATTCTTATTTAAGCCCTGTAATGCCCCTCTCTTGATTTTATTGAGGGTTTATAGCCAAAGGCCAGAAGTTGGGGCACCGAAATATCACCATGTATCAGTGGTAAGGTTGTATGCATTCCTATACCATTTGTTGCACACAATGTAGAACTGTAATTACTAATTGGAAAATAGCTTTTGGTATTAGTGGCAATTTACCACTTCTTGGTAATCAGTATGCAAGCAATTTTTACTCGTATTATAAATTATTGCTCAACTATCTGAGTAGTTGAAAACCTGAGTAATTTGGATTTGCTATTAACCCATTCATACCCAATTTATTTATTTTATGCAGTTCTCACCAAAGTCATACTCTATGCGCTTTTAATATCATTGAGACAGAAAATATTGATTTTGTTGTGTGGGATGTTATAGTTTATATACTACCTATCCTCAAATAAGGATGCTGGGCATTGATGCATAAGACATTTTGGAATACATCAAAACATTGGAAATGCAATTGCAACTGTTTTAGTGTATAATGGATATGAAAGATATATTTAAATTGAAATTCAACTCTTACTGTTTTTTTATTTTTAATAATAAATTAATAACTTTAAAATGTTATCTAGGAAAACAAATATGACCCTTTGTTACATTAAAATTTTCAGTTTGTACAAGATTCTGCTTTACATCCTTCCAATTCACATCTTTGTAAGTCCCTCTTTTTTATAATATGGTTTATACCATCGTATCTTGCATTGAGTTGAAATTAGAAATGTGATATTTATGCCCATGGCAAAGGTCTTCCATGTTCCAAATTTAGGTACGCTGTAATCTTTTACAGATAAAGTTTTGTCATTTGTCACCTTGTACATCAGATTAGCATTCACTCCCTCCAAATCAATCATTCTTGTGAAAATATACCACTATTATTTCTTGCCTCTTATGGAAATGTTTTTCTAAGTAACAATTGTGGTGATCTATACCATTCATGTATTTCTTGTGGTGTAACTAGAGTTTTTTTCATGTTTATCACTGCTATATTAATAACCTTGGTTCTGTCTGGTCAAAATTAGAGACAAGTGATACACTTTGTTGTCCAGTACAAGAATACATAATGATGGTGCAGTAAAGAGTTCCACATGCCAGAAATATTTTCTTGTATACTATTTTTGGCCATGTGTGCCTTAGGTTTCCCACTCCTGGCCTATTACATTGATAATTATGAGGGAAAGGGTTACTATGGTTAATTGTTTTGAATTTGAACATTTTTTCTTGGTGGCACAAAGTTCAAGAGAATCTGTTAATTTTTCCAAGTGCTCTCTCATATTTTCCCCAAACTGCTGACCCAACCCTTAGCAGACAGACCGCATATGCTGTAGGTTATTAAGTCCTTCAACTATTGACAATGACAGTTCATTGTCATCTAACTCATCTTCACTTTCTACTTTAATACCATCTGCGGATTCGCCTTTTTCAGATGTACTCACTCCTGCAAAGAATAATGCATGGAGATAGTACTCATCTGCATATGAATAAATAATTTAGAAACATTGAAAATACCCTCTTAAATCGGTTTAAATGGATATCGATGTATGAATTTGGATGGTATACTTTTAAAGTGATTTATCAAAAACCTTCAAATATTATTAAAATACTTTCAATGCTTTAGTGTAGGAATACTGTCATCCATATCGGTATTTTTTTTCCTCTTTCTAATTGTCCATGAACTAAAAATAATTTGGTATTACCTTGATTACCTTCATTTAGTCTAGCTTCCCAGTCTCCTTTCAGATCATTGTGGTGCCGTAGCACCCACCCTGTATTACCAAGAAGGTCTTGCTTAATGCATAAAGGCATTTACAGTTGTCCCATAGATAAGGACCTTGCACTGACACTGAGAACGACCCTCTTTGCAGGTGTTTGCCATAGTGGAGTTCTTTGATTAGTCAGTGAAAAGAAAACAGAAATCTCTGAGAGTGAAGTGGATCTCTGGCCATGGAAGTAGTGGCCACTGGCCTAAGATAGGGTGACTGTTGGTCTCCGAAGGAGGTGACTGCTGAAAGGATGGAAAAATCTACATTGCTTAAATTGGGAGTTCATTCCATTCCTGAAAAAAATGGCTGCTTGAGGAGATGACCGCTAAAGGGAAGTGACATTGGCAATTATAACATTTGACTGAGTTTCATTATACCAGTGGTGGATGGTTCAAATCTTAATCCCCCTTTTATTTTGGAAAAACCATCATGGCTTTGGTTTTCTGGTAAAAATAAAGATAACTTAGCATCAGGCTCCACATTTTGAAATTGTGTTTATTTATTAATGATTCAAGATTGGTTTACATTTCCCATTTTAAGTATTTATTCTAAAATGTAAATGAAGGAAAAATCTTGGAAGCTTTGAAACTTAAATTGAAGTTATTACTTGGATTTATAGGAAATCATGAAGATTTTAGAAAATGGTATTCTTTTTATCTGAGCAAAATGAGTTATTCCACATTAACTACTACATTTTTGTTTGCTAAGTCTCTTTTTTCTGATTTTTTTACAGCAATGGACCTTAAAGGGAAAGGTTTGAATGTCCTGGTTTCTTCATCTGGTATTGTTTTTGATGTACTATCCCCATTGTCTTCATTATTTCCTGGATTTGGAAATTTGCTGTGTTCTTTTCTAACATTTCTCTGTTTTATTTCTCTGGGTAATTGGCAGACTAATTTGTCATTCTGATTCTCTAGATGGTTTAGCAACGATTCTTTGTTTTCCTCTTTCTTAATGCCATTCCTCTCAGACTTCTCTGATGCAGTTTCAAGGTTATTGGAAAGCTCTTCATGAGTTTTTACTCTCCAGAAGGACCCAGCAGCATTTTTGGATGTCTGCTTTATAAATTTTTCATTGTCCTCAATCTTGATCCACTGAGAATTCTGTGTAGGATAATCACACAATTTCCCAAAATCATCTGTAGTATTAAAATGGAGCTTTCCAAAAGATCTATCCTTGTTCTTTTGTCTCATAGTGTGAATAATATTTGTTTTATACTTCTCTGTGGGTATTTGGTATCTTTCCTTGACAATACTTTTAGATAAAGAGATTGGGTTACTGACCATGTTGAAAACTTTGACATTTCTCTTGAGTAGTTCAGTATCTTTTGTTGCAGGGGAAGTTGTTTTATCTTTGTTATCTTTCACTGATTTTACCACAATGATCCTGGTATATTTTTTAGCTGCATCCACAGCCCTCACATGATTTCTCCAGATTTCTTTCACAACTGTTTCTTCTACCATCTCCTTCTTGTTGGTGTTCATGGCCTGCATCCAAGTATTATTTGAAATGGTTTCGTATCCTTTCCAATCCAAATCTTCTTCTGCGGAAGATTCTTCATCTTCAGAGTCTTCATCTGCCCAAAGATTAGATTCCCATTTTTCTTCCTCAGAGGCTCTGCTTTTCCCCATCAGTGCATCCTCTTCCATCTTAGCAACTATTTCTCTTCGTGATAGAGTTGTTGCCCTCTCAGACAAGGGACTTTCTATCTTGCATTTTACTTTCCTTGATAGCGATACTCTGGTGGGTGTTTTTTGCTGCCCTGAAATGAATGGTTGTTGTATTAGTGTTCGTTGTCTTTCAGATTAACAAACTTTGTTATGGGAAGAACCTGATCAATCTAAACTAAATTAAGGGTTGAAGAATCATGTCATAACTAGCCTTCAGTTCATTGTAAGGTTCATTATTAAATCAAATGCAAAATAGGTGGAGTAATTTATACTCACATAGATGGGCAGAATATGCTATAAATAATTTTTAAGCAATAGTTTATCACAATATTCAAAGTTTTCATGCATAAGCCAACCCAGTACTAACCCCCAATCTTGATTTATAAACAGCCATGCTTTCCAAGAAAGTGTTATTTTATCATTAGTTGAAGTTTCATTAAGTAAATCAAATAGCTGAATAACTTATTTTTTTATGTTTGGGAGTTACCGACCTTTCAACAGTTTGAGTTTTCTACAAAGATCACTGGATATAATGGTAACTTTTGAAGAATTTGGAAGAATGATTCTACAATGAAAAAAGAGTTTTAATTATACGGACCGGCAGAGTTAGAGGGCTAATTCTTTCTGTGAAGCACTATATTTTCTGGTGCGTGAATCATATTTGTGTTTATAAGTCACAACTATTTACATGTAAAATTAAGGTTGATATTAGCAAGTTTAGTTTAGGGGAAACAGCAAGTTGAAAACTATTTTAGCTTCACTTAATGGCCACCTCAGCATCAACCAAATTCTGCAAAATGAGCTTGTGGTTTCCAATGCATCGAAATGAAAATTAAAACTCAATTACAATTTTCCCTAATGTAACTTGTATATAGATGATTAGGAGCCGTTTTTACTTTGTCCAAAATATGAGTAGATATTCCCAAAAAAAATTAATTGAGCCTGTGGAAAAAATAATTGTAAAATAGGGGGAAGCCTATTGTGTATTTAAATAGGAAACAAGATTTTCATTAAAAATATCATGCCTAGGCTGTAATTGCTTCTAATAAAGCATTCAAATCAAAACATTTGAACATATGACTTATTGCTAGATGTGACTCCTTTGTTGATTTTTCAGCAAATATTTAAAATTTTATGAAAAGCAACCCATATGCTGGAGAATACAGCCTTTAAATGGTCTCATAGGAAGATTTATTATGGTTATTGTATTATTATAGGGTTATTATGGTTAGATAAATTAACAGTAAAAGGAGTAATACCATCTTCAGATGCTTCAGTTGCTGGGTTTTTAACAATTACACCATGATTTGCTGAAGATCTTTCAGTGTTCTGTCTTGTGTCTTTCTTTTCCTTGGCATTCAATCTGAAACTCAAGAATTAAACATGTTTCATACAGGTCAAATTCTAGATTATTTGGATTCATACTTTTCCGAGTACATTTTTCTTGAAAATTTTAAGAGGCTATGAACCAAAATTCCTGTACTTTCTGTATAAGTGTTTATATTATTATTAAGATTATTGAGATAACATAGGAAATTAACACATTCCCAATTAATTAACTTTACGTAAGTAATCATACCTTAAGTATCTTCTTTCACTCAGACACTTCCATACCTATCTTTAGAGTATTCCTCCCATTCAGCAGCAAGTTTGGTTTTTGCTGCTGCACGAGATTTTTTCAATGTTTGTTGATAGGGCCACAAATTTTTAGCCAAGAGATTGATATTCAGAGCCAATTTTAAATGTTCACAACTTGGGAATAGATCAGAGTCATCAATATCTTCCAGTTCTTTCTCATGGTCTTCCTCTTTGTTGTCAATCTTATTCTGTAAAAACATAATTATTAAGATGTAACACAATTGTACCTTCATCAAAGAATTTTAAAATAGTGATGATGAAATTATTCAAACAATGAAATGAAAATGAGAAAAAAATTTTCATACATAGTACATTGGTTTAAGCTCAATTACATTTATTAATTCAAATAATGCAACTACTAAAGGGAACAAAAGCCCAAGAGCAGGCTTGCACAACATATGGCCCTCAGGCACATGCAATCTACCATAGCTTTGTAAAATTATACTTATTTATAGAGGTTGGTGATCATTTCAAGGTTGAGAATGAGTGATAGAAGCCAAAAATAGTTTCTTGAATATTACCATGCAATTGAGTACATACATTTGGATCAACAACAATGATCTTCCATTACTAATGAGAATTTGAGCATGTGCTAAGATTTTTAACATCTCTTTCAAATTAAAAGTAGCTTGTCAATGAAAATAATGTAATGTATCACACACAATTTTTTGTTAGGAGTTTTTACCTCAATTGTTTTAAGTAAACATTCTTTGTGAAATTGAACCTTAATTTTCCACAAATACTTCATCTTTGCCTGTGTTCATTTTTTGTTACATACCCTTCCCTTTTTAAAAATAGGTTGTGCAGGCCTGCCCTAGACAAAACATGAATGAAAATCAAAATGGCTCTGGCCTTGACATAATCTACCTCTCCTTCTTCTGCTGTGCTTGACTTTTCTTCTGAAAGTCTTTTTTCGGCCACATGAAACTCCTCTTCTGAATGATAGGAGCAGATCTTCTCTGCTAGTTTATCCAAGGAATGGATGTCATCGGCTACCAAACTAAATCTTCTGTCTTTGCAAATGCATTCAACTACAATTTTTTCAGCAAAAAGAACATTGAAATTTATTTCATGCATGTTTAGAAAATCAAAAAAGTAGAATAATTATGTTGAAAGAAATTAAGGCTAGAATCCGTTTTATTTGACCTTGCCATCTAGATTGAAATCTTTTATGCCCTACATTAAACTCATAAGACAAAACATCTTATATCTTTTGTTATAAATAAAAGGAGATTTTTCAGCAAGAAAATATTCCTCCTAATGATAGGGTTTGCATTGGTGAAAAATAAAGATGGATGGTTATTGACTTATACTGAGGAAGTTTGTTAATGTTGGAAAGAATTTGAGAAGGATTTATAAAATATGGTTGATGAAGGAAGACATGTACTAAAAGGATGTGGAACCCAAAACTAGAAATTGGCTAGCCAATACTGAAGAGAGAACTATATTGTGCCCTTAAAAGTAGAATCTGGATAGTATTTGACTTTGTCTGATAATAATATAAATAATAATAATATCAATACCCAGGATAAGTATATGAAATAATAAACAGCAAGCACAAGTTTGGGCTGCCTTGCAATGGGCCATTTTATAGTGTAGCTTTTTTCAGTTTTTTTTGCAAAAATGTATAAAATAAGAGCAGGACTCCCTGAGCTTGTTGTTATTGGCAGTGGTGGTTTACTTTCTGTTTTCAATGAAAAAATTGAAATTAAAAGGCAAAAGACTCAATACTGTCCAGGTGATCCAAGATAATGTTACAAGAAAGCTATGAGCCCATGCTCCTAAGCAAGCTGTGCCAATCAATACATTTACTATTAAATATTAAATTGAATTTAGCTGGAGAGTTTTCTAGGATCCCTACAAAAGAAATCAATTTGCCATGAAAAATGTTTAATGCAATGAAGTTACTTCCGCTATTGGTGACATCTAGAAAAAGTTCTTCTCAGCCTTAAGCATTTGGAAATACAAGATTGAGCATTGCTTTCAAAATACTTAGGGTATTTGACCTAATATCTACTACCAATAATCAAGTTTCATGTTCTTTTGAGAAAAATTTTGTGAGACCTTTGAAGGAGAAGATAAGCTTTGGTAGCAGTCTTCATTAAGTTTCAATTGACTTTTCTCCTTTTTAATTATTCTCTCTCTCCGACTTTCATTTCTTTGTTAGTTGTGAGAGACTGCTGAAGATGATGTTCAAATTTAAGAGTGAAAAGTTTCTTAAATTTAATGAAAAGAAATAAACTTTGGTGGAATTCAATGTCTGATATCTTAGAAAGCACATCTTTGTAGCACACAAATGATCTCTAGGAAATCTGAGTCTTCCAATTGAGCTTCCCAATAAGATTTGATTTCAACACATTCTTGACCGTTGAAATGTGATTATTTTTTGCCTTGAGTATCTGGTCATATTTCTTCAAAAGAGGTGGATGAATTGCTGGAATAATGCTTGTTATTTTGATGCACTTTCAGAAAAAAGTCTACTTTAAACTATAGGAATAGTTAAAAGTGAATGTAACAAAATGGATTAGACAAAGATATGACAAATTTTATTCTTAGCCAGGCTGCTTCCATTTCTACATAAGAATTATGTTGAGGCAAATTTAATAAATTTATCAAAAGTGATTGCAACCCAGTATGATGAAAGAGGACATTTTATTTATTTATACGTACGCATTGCAAAAAATCAAATGACCTTGCATTCGAATCTAGGTCACTGGAAATGCTCTTTAGTTAGAAATCACAGAAAATAGGAATAATAGTTAACCTAGATGCAAAAATGTTGCTGGCTAATTGGATGTTTACATGAGCTCCATGTGTGTCTTGACAGTTTTTCAGTTTTTTTTATGTATGTTTCAGGGCCCAAGGGTAATATTAAATATTCCATTTTAGGTGAATTTATGAGGGATATATTGTACAGTTAAGGCAAGATAGGCTCTTGAAACATTATGTATTCTTATTTAAGCCCTGTAATGCCCCTCTCTTGATTTTATTGAGGGTTTATAGCCAAAGGCCAGAAGTTGGGGCACCGAAATATCACCATGTATCAGTGGTAAGGTTGTATGCATTCCTATACCATTTGTTGCACACAATGTAGAACTGTAATTACTAATTGGAAAATAGCTTTTGGTATTAGTGGCAATTTACCACTTCTTGGTAATCAGTATGCAAGCAATTTTTACTCGTATTATAAATTATTGCTCAACTATCTGAGTAGTTGAAAACCTGAGTAATTTGGATTTGCTATTAACCCATTCATACCCAATTTATTTATTTTATGCAGTTCTCACCAAAGTCATACTCTATGCGCTTTTAATATCATTGAGACAGAAAATATTGATTTTGTTGTGTGGGATGTTATAGTTTATATACTACCTATCCTCAAATAAGGATGCTGGGCATTGATGCATAAGACATTTTGGAATACATCAAAACATTGGAAATGCAATTGCAACTGTTTTAGTGTATAATGGATATGAAAGATATATTTAAATTGAAATTCAACTCTTACTGTTTTTTTATTTTTAATAATAAATTAATAACTTTAAAATGTTATCTAGGAAAACAAATATGACCCTTTGTTACATTAAAATTTTCAGTTTGTACAAGATTCTGCTTTACATCCTTCCAATTCACATCTTTGTAAGTCCCTCTTTTTTATAATATGGTTTATACCATCGTATCTTGCATTGAGTTGAAATTAGAAATGTGATATTTATGCCCATGGCAAAGGTCTTCCATGTTCCAAATTTAGGTACGCTGTAATCTTTTACAGATAAAGTTTTGTCATTTGTCACCTTGTACATCAGATTAGCATTCACTCCCTCCAAATCAATCATTCTTGTGAAAATATACCACTATTATTTCTTGCCTCTTATGGAAATGTTTTTCTAAGTAACAATTGTGGTGATCTATACCATTCATGTATTTCTTGTGGTGTAACTAGAGTTTTTTTCATGTTTATCACTGCTATATTAATAACCTTGGTTCTGTCTGGTCAAAATTAGAGACAAGTGATACACTTTGTTGTCCAGTACAAGAATACATAATGATGGTGCAGTAAAGAGTTCCACATGCCAGAAATATTTTCTTGTATACTATTTTTGGCCATGTGTGCCTTAGGTTTCCCACTCCTGGCCTATTACATTGATAATTATGAGGGAAAGGGTTACTATGGTTAATTGTTTTGAATTTGAACATTTTTTCTTGGTGGCACAAAGTTCAAGAGAATCTGTTAATTTTTCCAAGTGCTCTCTCATATTTTCCCCAAACTGCTGACCCAACCCTTAGCAGACAGACCGCATATGCTGTAGGTTATTAAGTCCTTCAACTATTGACAATGACAGTTCATTGTCATCTAACTCATCTTCACTTTCTACTTTAATACCATCTGCGGATTCGCCTTTTTCAGATGTACTCACT